>JADANK010000345.1:0-122609 GCA_021292215.1 Lophura nycthemera
AAATTTTCTCCAAACCCTTTCTGAGGGGCATCGATGCCCAACAGGTCACAATAAGATATTGAAGTGGACAGGCCCCAGCACCAACCCCTGGAACACCACTCATGACCGGTCGCCAGCCATTAACTCCATTCACCAACACTCTCTGGGCCAAACCGCCCAGCCAGTTTCTTATCCAGCCAAGAGTGTACCTGTCCAAGCTATCAGCTGCCAGCTTCTGCAGGAGAATACTGTGGGAGACACTGACAAATGCTTTGCTGAAGTTTAGATAGACTACATCAACAGCCTTTCCCTTGTCTACAGACAGGTCACTAGATCATAGAAGGAGATCAGGTTGGTCAAGCAGGACCTATCCTTCGTGAACCCATGCTGGCTAGGCCTGATTCCCCATACCACACATGCCATGTGATCTCCCTCAAGACAATCTGCTCCATAACCTTCTCTGGCACCGAGGTCAAGCTAACAGGCCTGTAGTTCCACAGATCCTCCTTACAACCCTTCTTGTAGATGGGAGTCATGTTGGCAAGCCTCCAGTCTTCTGGCACCTCACCAGTCAACAACGTGCTGATAGATGATGGAAAGCGGCTTCGGTATCACCTCCACCAATTCTCTCAGCACTATTGAATGGGTCTCAACCCCAACCTTAATGGGCACCAGTTTTGGGAGGTAGGGACTGAACTGTTTCCCCTGAATTGTGGGGGTTTAGGCTGCTCCTCAGCTAAGAATCCCAGGTCAGAGAGTGAAAAAACCCCTGAGGATCATTGTTGACGATTAAAGACACTCGTAAAAAGCCATTCCAGAACCTCTGCTTTTCCTTACCTCAGTGGCCTTCCCAACCTCACAGAAAGAATGAGATTCTCCTAGGTCTCCCTTACTGCGATTATTTTAAAAGTTCTTGTCTTTTTCCCAGTGGCAGGTTGGTTTCATTCTTTGCCTTTCTTGATTTCCTCTTGCAAATCTTTAACAAGGGTCCTTTTTTCTTTCGAGTTGTAATATTCCTTCTTCCCAGGGGTATTTCCCTTTTCTCCCAGAGCCCAAGAATCCCTTTTCTCCAGCTGTTTTTTTTTTTCCCACGCTTTTTTTTTTTCTCATTTTGGCCCTGTCCTGCGTTTAAGACTTTTACTTCTTTTTTTTTTTCTTTGGCCTTTTCCCTTTTACTCTCAAAGACTGAAACCCAGGGTCTCCCCCGCTTCTTCGAACAATTCAAAGTCTTGCCCTCCTTGGAAGTCCAAGGTAGCAGGTTTCTGCCCCCCTCCTTGCTCATCCAAGAATTGAAAACTCAATTAATTCATTGGTCACTCTGTCCAAGACAGCTGCTGACCGTTACATCTCTCTCCAGACCTTCTCTGTTTGTGAACAGCAGGTCTAGCAGGGCAGCTCTCTTGTAGGCTCGCTCACCTGCTCCATCAGGAAGTTATCCTTATGTACTCCAAAAGCCTCCTAGACTGCTTCCTTCTGTGCTGCGTTGTATTCCCAGCATATGTTGGAGAAGTTGAAGTCTCCCATGAAGAGCTGGCAATGGCGCAGCTTCTGCCAGCTGCTTACAGAACACCTCATCTATCTCTGCATCCTGGTTCGGCAGTTTATAACAGACGCCCACCAGGATGTCTGCCTTGTCAGCCCTTCCCCTGATCTTTACCCATAGGGTTTCAACCTTGCCATCCCTAGCCACAAGCTCAGTAACATCAAAGCACTCCCTAACATAGAGAGCCATGCTGCTACCTCTCCTTCCTTGCCTTCCTGAAGGGAAGAGCACAGTTCCTAAACAAAACAAAAATAAAAACAAAACAACAAAAACTACAAAACCCAAAATACTTGTTGCCCCTACTTTTAAATCTTGTTTTGCTCTTTGTATTTCTTCCTTTGCTATTGCTTTTCTCTCACACTAACATCTCTAAACAACTGCAGTTCTCTGTATCTAGTTTTGCCTAAGGGTTATGCTTATTACCCAAAATCCTAATAATAGAAAACAGTTCTAGGACAATATACTGTCCTGAGAGCAGGAGCTCTTTCCTGTGGACCTGTAACAAATCATGCAGCACACAGGGTAAAACAATATAAACAATGTTTTCAGTTTGTATATTCCTCTTTCACTGCTCTAAGTATAAATAGTGCACCAAGGACCAAAGGTGATCTTTCATCTTTGACAGTAAATATTTATTTTTCAATCACAGCAGGTCTCACTGGTATAAAATTAAAAAGAAACATAGATGGAAAAACAATTTATAGTGTTGTTCTTTTAATACTTCAGCTGGTGTGTGATTTTTAAACAACTACATCCAGCGTATTTCATCCTACCAAAGTGACCCAGTTTTAGTCGAGAGGACCTGAAGAAGAATGATAGCTTAATTATTTATTTCTCTTTAGGAGAAACTGATACTCTCAATCTGTGCAATGAGGCTTCTACCGCATGAAGACTGATGGAAGGAAATATTTGAGACTGTGCTTCTTCCTGGATATTAGGAAAACTGAATGTATGTATATGACTGGAGTAAAAACGTGAGTAAGGATGAGCTTTACAATTTATATTTCTGAATGTGGTAGCCTTCATTTTGTATCTTCAGTATATTTTGTTCCAGACTAAAAGCTTAAAATTACTGACCAAATCTTATATAAACATGAGTGCCACCAAACTCAAAACAAAATATTTATTGACAAATAGATCCCAAAGCACTTATTTTGGGGGGAGGATACAACAACAAAAAAGCTTAACTGACCTTGCAAGTCTTATGTACTCTTTTCCAGGCAATTCTTAAGGGAAAAAAAAAAAAAAAAAAAAAAAAGAGAGAGAATTGATAGAGATTTGGGAACTATTGTGTATGTTTGCTTTCCATATGGGTCTAGCTTGTGAAAATGTAAATAATGAAAAGAAGGTTTATGTATAGTTTTGAACAAGTCCAGTGTAAAACCTATTGTTATTATTAATTTTTTATTATTATTTGGTAAAAGGTCTGGTTCACTGTCTGGGCTTTGGAAGACTGCACAATCCTGGGACAGATAGGTGGTCAATTCTGTGAAGAGAGTTGGGAGTCAGTGTACTTCAGAATTCTTCCTTATTTTTCCAGAGTGACTCATAAACTGGTTCAGGCACTTTCTGTATACCACCTGTACTCAAATACACATAAAAAAGTAGAAAGTTTGAAATATTAATTCATGGTACATTAGTAAGTTTCTATTGCTGGAGTCCTCTTTATTCTTTTATGATAGTAACATGGCATAAAACAGAAGCTGTCTAACAGAATGTCAAGTACATTTGCAGTGATGACTGGTTTCACAGTGGAGAAACCATGAATTCAGCTGTCTGCTGTGCTATGGAAGACTGCAATGCAATGCTGAAGGCAGAATGCTGTGTTTCCAACATGATCTTTGAGTTGAAGATAGGATTTTATTAACTATGTACATGTTGCAGTTTCTCAGAAAGCTCCTTTGTAGTTAGTAACAAAACATAAGCAGGTTCTAATCAATCTTTGAGCACTCAATTAATTATATCATAAGGCTAATTAAATAATTATTATGGATTTTTTAAAATTGGGAATAAATTAAATAATTAAAAATGCCTTTGCAGTGAAAAATACCTTTTAGTAGCTATGATTCTGTGCCAGAGTTTGTTAGGTTAGAACAACCCCAAAAACAACATAATAAAGGTAAAAGTGTATCTGTAACAAATCTGTGTGACTTCTGTATGAAAAATATCAGATTAATATGGATGTTTTTCAAAGCTAATTAAACTGAAGTGCATCATTTCTCAAGATGAGTGGCTAATTACAGAACGCAGGTTGGATAGAAAAAGCCAGTGCTGTAAGGACATCAATACAACCAAAACAATTTCAGACAGTTGGATCCTAAGATTCTTAAAAAATAATATGATTCTGGATAGGAAAACATAAATCACTGCCTATAGATTCAAATTTGTATTGAGTTTATACCCATATACTCACCAGAGAGCTGATGTTGATTCAGTGTAAGGATTTCTAAGTATGGATGGGTGGTGCGGAGGTGGAGCTTTTGACTTCTACTGTTTTTGAAATCTGATAACTATTTCAACAATGGAGTTTCATACTTTATAAGTCCATAATATTACTACATTTTTAATAAAATGATGTTAATCTTTGCATAAAGAGACAACTTTGTAATACAGAGCTGTGTTTCTAAACTGAGATATAAAATATCTGGGACTCATGGATGTTTTAGAAGTATAACCTTATATAGATTTTCAAACCTAAAGAATCCTAAAAATTTCGTGTCTAACTCTAAAATCCTGTTGGAGTTTAAACATAAGAGAGTTGACAGTATTTCCAGTATGCAATTGTTATTATTTTTAAAAAATATTAGTCAGTAGTTCATGTATCTGTCACATCAATACAACTGAATTCAGTCTGTGTGGGAGGATATGTAGCTGTCCAAGTAGATGAGCTTGCCCAAATGGGAAGATTACTCCATTCCATGAACAACAAAAATGTTCTCTCACTCTGATAATTTACACCCTTTCTGCAGGAAAAAGTGCCTGTGATCAAGTGCACATAACATTGAGAGATATGACTGTAGAAATTTTAGTTACAGATTATCAGCATAAAAATTGATACGGAAATAATATAGCCTATTGTCATGGTTTTGTGATTTTTGGCTTTCGGTATTCCACATCATAACATCATGTGGGGCACTGGGAGTTATCTGTTAATTAACAGACACAAATATTGGTAAATGCTGCACCAGTGTTAAGAAAAAAATAGTGTCAGAAAGGGATAGTATAGAAATGGGATTTCCAAAAAATACTGAGTACTGTACATTTTCATAAGCTAGCGGTAGTTTAATATCATACTTCTTTTTCCAAATGGTGAACTCAAATGGAATTTGTAGTAGCCCTATAGGGTCATATTCTTTTGTTTATCTTCACCTTATAAACGAACGCTCTGCTGTGATGATGGATTCCATTTATTCCTTGGAATCATGCTATGTTTAGCACACTAGACAATACCTTCAAGTACAACCTACAAGAACACCTTAATTGGTGATCTTTCTTAATTGGTGCATGGGAAGACATGCTAACTGCTCAAGATGACTACTGTGTCTTCCTAAACATATACAATATTTTATGCTAATGACCAAGGAGGAAACCTCCCTATGAGGAAGGCTGAAACTGGGGCTTTTCAGTCTGTAAAAGAAGAAAACTCTAGGGGGACTTAAGCCTTTCAGTACTAAGGGGACTACAGGAAAGAAAGGGAAGACCTTCGGGGGGGATCTTGTGTTAGGATAAAGCGAAAATGGTTTTTTTAAGCTCAAAAGGGTTTGATTTAGTTAGATAAAGGAAAAAAACCTTTTACGTGAGGGTGGACATGGAACAGGTTGCCCGAAAAGGGGTGGTCCCCACCCTGGGACTTTCAAGGCAGGGGACCAGGTTTGAGCAACCTGTCTAGGGGAGTCCCTGTTCATTGCAGGAGAGTTGGATTAGATGACCTTTAATGGTTCCTTCCAACTCTGAGAATTCCATAATTCCATGCATACTATTTTTTTACAGAATTCTGCTCTTGTTAGCAGTCTGTCATATAGCTTCCTTTGGAAACATGATAGATGAAATGAAGAATGCATAAACTTCTTTTTGGAAACAAATGTGTTGAAAGCTAGCATGAAGACATTCATGATTTCTGTTTTAGCACAGTGTAAAAATGATAAACATCTGTCTAATTCTGTCTTTTGTTTAACAAACTTATCTCTCCTATGAATTTTTATGTCCAGGCCATGTATGACATGAGGTTTTTCTTTGCTTTTCTTCCTCTTGTAATTCATTCACTGATATTTCACCAATTAGTACAGAAAAGATGTAGGAAACACAAGCATCCTTTAGGATTTCACTTAGAAAAGAGTCTTTCAAATCTCATTTTTTCTTTATTGAAAGCCAGACACTTCAGAATAGAGATGCAAACCAGTATGCTGAATAAAACTTATTAAGAAGGATATAGCTGAGCATACTCAAAAGGAGCCTGAAATATAACATGTCTTTCACAAAATGAGACAGGGGCACCAGTCTTGTCTCCATCTTATCTACATCTGATTTCTTTACCAGGTGCTTTAGAAGTCCTTCATGATTACAGATAATAATTTATTGGTAGTTAATTGTCACATTAAAAGTGCTTTGAATTCTAGTGGATTCAATTTAAGATAGAATGATTGCACTTTCTTGCTATAGTTCTTTAGATCTAGTATTAAAACAAACAAACAAACAACAAAAACCAAAGTAAAAAAAACCAAAAAAACCCCAACACATAATAAAACCAAAACCAAAGAAAAAAGCCCAGAATTGATATAGCTGATGAGTTGTTGGCTTTATCTGAGAGTTGACATATATGTATATACCCTTCACTGAGTGCAGTACCTTAAATAAAGCTGATTTCTGTTGCAATTGCAGTGATCTGAAAAATGGTAGCCTGTGTGTCATACACTAAATTTTTAAAGCCTTGTGAACATTTTAAAGCCTTGTGCTTGCAATCATTAATCCATAGATTAAATACCTGTTGAGATTGTATGTGAATATCGCCAACTGCAATGTATGGGAGAGCTATTCAGGTGACTGACAGCACCGAGCTCAGATACTGGGAAGTAGCAGATACTTTTGGTAAATGCAGCAGCGCAGGGCTCCTGGCAGGGTTACCTAGCTCACGTAAACTCTCTATTTGGGGCAAGTAACTTTCTTCTAGCATTGAGAGGGTAGAATAGTAGTTCTACTATCTCTTCACTGATTGTACCGATGATTTTACAGCATATGCTACACTAATACTACCGCACAACTTACATATCATCATATCACAGTCATGAGAGTGAGAGAATGGCCTCAGTTGAAAAGGACCACAATGATCATCTAGTTTAAAACCCCCTGCTATGTGCAGGGTCACCAACCACTAGACCAGGCTGCCCAGAGCCATATCCGGCCTGACCTTGAATGCTTCCAGGGCATCCACATCCTCCTTGGACAACCTGTTCCAGTGTGTCACCATTCTCTGTGTGAAAAACTTCCTCCTAATATCTAAACTAAACCTCCCCTTTCTCAGTTTAAAACCATTTACTCTTGTCCTATCACTATCCACCCTTGTAAACAGCCATTCCCCCTCCTGTTTATACCCTCCCTTTAAGTATTGGAAGGCCATAATGAGGTCTCCCCAGAGCCTTCTCTTTTCCCAAAACAATTCCTGTTTCCTCAACCTTTCTTCATACGAGAAGTGCTCCAGCACTCTGATCATCTCAGCGGCTGTCCTCTGGACCTACTCTAAGAGCTCCATGTCCTTCCTGTATTGGGGGGCCCAGGACTGGATGCAGTACTCCAGATGTGGCCTCAGAAGAGCTGAGTAGAGGGGGGCAATCACCTCCCTCCCCCTGCTGGCTGTCCCTTTTTTAATGCAGCCCAGAACACAGTTGGCCTTCTGGGCTGCAAGCGCACGCTGCTGTCTCATGTCCAGAATGAGGATGATAATTACCTCTATGTTCTCAAGAGGTAACTAGAACTTGTTTTAGATGAGTTTGAATTAAGTGAATTGTAAAACTCATTGTAAAAATTGTTAAACTCATAAAAAATTGTAAAAGTCAAAAAATACCCCAAAACTTATGAAATCATTAAAACAGCTTATACTCATTCTTCCTAATGTTCACATCAGGACATATGTGCTCACATTATTAAATGTATTCCTAGAGAAGTTTATTTCCTCTAATTGAGTAGTTTCTTTATATGCTATAAATTTTGGATCCCAAGTCATTTTTTTTTTTTCAGCAAAATGTAAAGATATGTCTCAAAATATATATGCCACTAACTAAAAAAAAAATGTAGTATGTGATGAATATTTTCTATTCCACTGAGAGAAGAAATCCTTTTAAATATATTTTTCTAGTACCCACTTAAAGACTTGCTATGATTTGCAAATCCTTTTTCACAGAAACACAGAATTGGAGGGGCTGGACCAGACCTCTAATGGTTATCTAGTCTCCCTGCCAAAGCAGGCCCCCTCTAGGTATACCAGTTTGCCCAGGTAGGTGTCTAGGTGGGTCTTGAATATCTCCAGAGGAGACTTCACAGTCCCCCTGGGCCTGTTCCAGTGCTCCGTCGTCCTTACTGTGAAGAAGTTCTTATGCACATTTGTGTGGAATTTCCTATGCTTCAGTTTGTGGCTGTTTCCCTTTGTTCTATTTCCATAGACCACTGAAAAGAGTCTGGCCTTGTCCCTTTGCCTCCTGCACTTTAGATATTTATAGAAATTGATCAGATCCATTCTCAGTTTTCTTTCCTCAAGGCTGAACAGATCCAGGTTACTTTCCTTATAAGGGGGGTCCTCTAGGCCCTTTATCATTTTTGCAGCCCTCTGCTGGAGGACAGGGCCTTCTCTGGCTCTCTCTTTCCAGGAGATCCCTGTCCTTTTTGTACTGGGGAGCCTAGAACTGGACACAGTATCCAGGTGAGGCCTCACCAGGGCAGAATAGACAAGGATCACCCCCCTTGACCTGCTGGCCATGCTCTTTTTAATGCACCCTAGGATGCCATTGGCCTTCTTAGGCACCAGGGCACACTGCTGGCTCATGGCCACGGACCTTTAGTCCACCAGGACCCCCAGCTCCCTCCCTTCAGAGCTCTTCTCCATCAGTTTATCTCACAGTCTGTACTGGTGCATGTGATTATTCCTCCCTAGGTACAAGACTCTACACTTGCTTTTCTCTCTGCTCAACTCTCCAGCCTCTCCAGCTTTTGCTGAATGGCAGCATAGCCTTCAGGTGTGTCAGCCATTCCTCCAAGCTTAATATCATCAGCAAACTTGCTGAGAGTGGACATTATCCCCTCATCAAGATCATTGATTAAGATGTTAAACAAGACCAGAATCATTTCCTGAATGGAATGTTGTTATATGATATTTTGCTTAGCAAATAAGCATAATAGAGTTCAGAGGATAATTAATAAATATTTTGAAACTCTTGAAACACTCGAAACACTCAAATGGCACTAACATAGGTCTTACAAAATTATATTGTATACAACGTATAGAGAAATGCATATAAATGAAATAAATATGAATGTATATAAACTTTATTTTAAAATTGTTGTGTAGTATTACCGAAAAAAATAATTTTTAGCTAGCCATTTCATTCACACACTCTCAAAATGTAGCAAAAAATGGTATAAAGAAGCATTTAATAATCTCCACAGGTATGACATACCTTATTATGTTTGAACTTGAAATTTCATTTCCATTGCACAAAGTAGTCATATTTATTGTTATTTATTTATTTTTGAGATAAAAAGTTATATAAACTTTTAAAAGTGCTTTGCAGCAAAGCTCCTTGGAGAACATCTGGTATCTCCTTTAAGAAAGTTAAAAGAGCAACATATTTTCCCCTGTATTGACCTTGAAGGATTAGTGATCATGTGATTTATATTAAATATTTTCTTACTTCTGCAAAACCTGCTTCCTGCTAAAAAAAAAAAATTTCTGGATGGTCTTCTTAGAGCAAACAAACATACTTTTTTTCATACTTCAAATATGCAGGTTTTTCTATGAATGAATCGGAATTTCTGATCCGTGTGGTATTTTTGGGGACGTAGTAAGCAACACAGACTTCACTGGGGATTAGTTTTCCTAGACCTCTCATAAATAATTCATTCTCCAGTATAAGATGCTAGGCCTAGCTTCTGTGGTGGGCTTTGAGACTCAAGCTGATTTTCTGCTAAGATAGATCACAAAATATTGATCCTAAAAAAAAAAAAAAAAAAAAAAAAAGTCTAGGTACAGCTATCCAGGAGAACAGCAGAAAGATATATGCCTGGGGATCTTGATGGATGAAAAGCTTCATGAGCCAGCAGTATGCTCTTGGAGCTCAGAAAGCAAAAGGTATCCTGGGCTCCATCAGAAGAGGGGTGGCCAGCAGGGACAGGGAGGTGATTGTCCCCTCTACTCTGCTCTTGTGAGGCCCCACCTGGAATACTGCGTCCAGTTGGAGCCCCCAGTACAAGAAGACAGAGAGTTGTTGGACAGGGTCCAGAGGAGGGCCACAAAGATGATCAGGGACTGGAGCACCTCCCCTATGAAGGACAGGTGAGGGGCTGGGCTTGTTCAGCCTGGAGAAAAGAAGGCTTGTGGGGAACCTCATGCAGCCTTTCAGTACCTAAAGGGAGCCTATAAACAGGAGGGGAATCAACTCTTTGAAAGGACAGATAACAGCAGGACAAGGGAAAATGCTTTTAAGTTGAGGGAAGGAAGATTTAGGTTGGATGTCAGGGAGAAGTTCCTTACTATGAGAGTGGTGAGGTGCTGGAACAGGCTGTCCAGAGAGGTTGTGGATGCCCATCCCTGGTGGTGTTCAAGGCCAGATTGGATGGGCTTTGGGCAACCTGGCTTTAGTGTCCCTGCCCATGGGGGTGGACTAATGATTCTGAGGTCCCTTCCAACCCTGGCCATTCTGTGATTTGTACCTTTAGAAACTTGAAGCAGCTGGCTTATTGATTAGTTCTGTGTAAGAGGAAGCTATATAATCATCTCTTACCATAAATTCTTCATGTAATCTGACTTTAATTTAAACCCTAGTTTTATCTTATTGTTCATTGTGCTGGTTTTTGTTATACCTCTCTATTTGTGAGACTTTCATTTCTAACCTTTATTTTTCCAGTTCTTACTTAAATGCAGGAAGAATTTAGTCATTAAATTACTATGTATTCCAGTCCCAGCATTCATCCTCCCAGTCCTAGTGACAGTGAAGGCTGTAACAGTAAGCTACTATCTGATGCCTCAGAAATGTCCTAAGTCATTAATGAACTCTTGCTACATGTGATCCTTGTCTGGTTGCCATATGCTCTTTCTTTTAAACTGATCACTACAAAACAAATTATTTTGATTTGTTTAATAATATCCTTTGGAAAAAGTTATTCAAATCCACTGCTTTGTTGCCATAAGCATTTGAGAAAATGAAAAAAAAAAAAATGTTGAAGGTTGTAGATCCCAAAAAACCTGTAATAAGTAATTTCCCTTCTGTATATCTGGTACTGTTATCTGTATTCCTTTATATACTTTTAAGTACAATATTCAAATACCTAATCTGTTTTTCAAAAATGGTCAGGTCTCTGTGTATTTAATCTGTACCCGAGACAGTATTTTAAGAAATTGCTGATGCAAACTCCTAATTTTAAAATAGAACTGCAACACTGGTCAAATACAAATGTATAAAGTGACTTCATTAATTCAGGCAGTGAGTGAGAAAGGGTAACAATGAAAAATATGAAGACGACCAAACAAAACAAAGCAGCCTTACAACAGTGGAGAAGAAACAGAACAATATTTCAGTCTGGTTGAACTTTAGAATAATCTTATGGACAGGAGTCAAATTGAGGGGTCCAGGCTCTTTTCAGCAGTGCTTAGTGACAGAACAAAGGACAGTGGGTAAAAACCAGAACACATGGAGTTCCAAGTGACAGAACAAAAGGAGCAGACACAAACTGGAACACATGAAGTTCCATACGAATGTGAGAAAAACCTTCTTTACTTTGGGAGTGACAGAGTACTGGAACAGGCTGCCCAGAGACACTGTGGAGTCTCCTTTGGAAATATTCAAAACACATCTGTCTGTCTTCCTATGCAAACTATTGATTGGAGGATCATGTAGTCCAACCACCAGGGGGTTGGACTGACAGATCTCGAGAGCTCTGTTATCTTGTGATTCTGTGGTTCTATGATCTTGATTTGTACAGAGGATTTTATAGACTCAGACATTCCTGTTTCCTTTGGAGCAGTGGTTTCTGTGGCTCAGCAGAGCCTTTCCCTCATGCTGCAGTCATCTTCCACTGAGAACTTTACTGATGCCAGACTGGACAAGCCAGAGAGGACCTCTTCTGTCAGTTTGGCTGGGCTTCTAAGCCAGATGAATCAATACAAACGAACACCAAGTTTTGAGGCTGCCCCTATATGATTCATACTATAGTCAGAATTGAGTGCTAGTATCTCATCTTTTTAATTTAAGCTCTTTTAGCACTATTTCCCCTTTCATTTTTCTGCACAATGCATTACATAGTGACAGTCTTTGCCTGAGTGTTCTTAAGTTATACTACAATAAATACAACATGTAGCAATAAAGAGGCAGAGCTACAGGATGCATTATTATTATATGCATATGCTCTGCATTATTTTCTCAGATTACTGCTAGAGTGTGTTATTATTTCGGTATTGAACACCTGCCTAAAATCTTGAGTGCCTTCTCTACAAAACAGCAAAGGGTGAATAAAGGTGTTTTATTTATTTATTTTTGTGAGCTTGAATTGCAGATCACTGATCCAAGGTCTGACAGCCTTGAAGTTCACATCAGTTTATCTGTGAATATTAGAACACACACAACATGCACACGTGAGATAGCCTTTACAGACTTTAAGATCAAAGAATCACTGTGTAGTCTTGCAGCCTTCAGAGTAATAACTTTTGTCATGCAGGCAAGCATAAGGAAGCTGCAGAAATTCAGACTTTCAAGAAAGCTTCACAATTCTTTCTGTGTAAACCTAGTTTGAAGATAGGAAACTTGAATACAGAAAATCAAGTTCCTAACTTAACAGTTATGTTATTTTTCTATTTAATGAATCTGGAAAACAAACACACACACATAAAAAACCCCCAGTCAACCGAGATCTACCATAGATGTATGTACAGTCAATGAATATAAAGATGTCATAATTATGAAATAAACAAGAGAGTTTAGCAAAGCAGATTATAATAACAAAAAACAAACAAACAAACACAACCTCACCCATGTCCTTGCTCACTACAAAATTCCAGAGGAGGGACCTCCAAAAGAGATCCTTTTCCACTGATAGTCAGCTCTTAAATGGGTCTAGGAGAGGTGGAGTCAGGCTTCACCCCTTCCAGCAGTACAGGTGAATTGCCTTCACCCATGCTCCTGTGGCTGACTCATTGCTCACCTCAGGTGATCAATCAGAGGTTCAGGCTGTGATTCAGCAGTTCCCATACAGATGTACCATTATATTTTCTGAATATATATATTTAAAATATCTCTTGATATGTATCCTTTCAGATTTATCATTTCAGGCTCAGATTCCCTCTGACCCAAGTGTGTTTTGCACTTCTCTCTCTCAACTAGTATTGAAATGTAGCATATTTTATTTTAGAAAATATAATAATCAGAAGTGCTCATTTTCTTACACTTGCTGAATTCCTTACATTTGCTCCTACAAGGTGTCTTTATAG
The DNA here is from genome assembly GCA_021292215.1 of Lophura nycthemera. Taxonomy (NCBI): domain Eukaryota; kingdom Metazoa; phylum Chordata; class Aves; order Galliformes; family Phasianidae; genus Lophura; species Lophura nycthemera. The sequence continues at coordinate 13,209 of JADANK010000345.1, forward strand.
TTGTTAATAAATCTGGCAGAGTCCATGAGATTACTTACACGTTTAATATATGGCAGGTACAGAAATATTTTGCCAGGCATGTTTGTAGAGTTCAGCACCTTTCAGCACGTCAGTACAGCAGCTATTTTATTAAAGATTCACATTTCAATAGAAATAATCTGGTGTAGTTATATATTTTGAATATGAGGTGACTCATATGCTTCCTTGCATAGTTTTCTGACATTGTTATACTAATCTTCCATGAATTTCTTTCCCAATTTTTAGTATTGTCTTTCCAGCTAAGGAACAGCTTTTTTTTTTTTTTTTTTTTAACTTACTATTTCTATCTGGAAGTTAGACTTTCAGTTGGTTTGTCTTCTGTTGGCTTCTTTTACATACCACTTCTGCTTATATTATACTTTCTAAATGAATGTACCATTGCTTAGTTCTCCTGCATCTTTTAGCTAAGAATCTCAGAAAGTTTTTGACTTGAACAAAAAATGAGTTGGCAGACATTTCTGCTGTTTCATGAAGGGCGATGATAGAAGCACATAAAGATTAAAGAACTTATCTAGAGTTACATATAGAGTCGATAATAACAGAGAATAAAACATTCCTGCACACTAGTCTCTATAGTTCTGACAAGTAGGTAGCACCTTTGTCAGGTGTATTAAATTTCTTCCCTTTGTTTTCCATGTGAAATGATGAAAATGTGTCTCTTAACTTTATGCTCAATTCTCCATGCGCTTTCTAGACATTCTACAATTTTCTTCAGAGCAGACTTTTTTTTTTTTTTTTTTTTTTTTTTTTTTTTAATTTTGAATCAAACATTGGTAGATGCAATTTGCTGTAGATTTGCTTGCAGTGGCGAGTCGCACTTTTCTTTGGTGAACAGATTACACATATTTTATGAGTCAAACTAAAAGTCAATATGAGTTATCCATAAGCAAATACTTTCAAAACAGTTTTTTAAAGAATTCTTGATTAAATGCTAACCTGGCTGTTTTTAAGGAGTTGAGAATGATGATGGAAAACATTTATCCTTTCTACCCGAAGGAGGCATTTCAGCTCTTATTTCTGCCTGGGGTTTTAGATATGAAAAGCTTCTTTTCTGTTACAACTTTCAAAAACTAACTAGTTTAAGAGGAATTTTATAGTTGGAAGTGTATGTCTCTACTTCAGTGTCCTTAAATGTTACTATTTTAATTCTTCTGGCATTTTTCCAAGGACATAAAATTGAGTGAGTGTTTACCAGCTGCCATAGTGTATGCGAACTGCTGAATCATGGCCTGAACCTCTGATTGACCACCTGAGGTGAGCAATGAGTCAGCCCTGGGAGCACAGATGAAGGTAATTCACCTGTGCTCCTAGACCCATTTAAGAACTGACTACTGGTAGGGAAGGATCTCATTAGGAGTCTTCTCATCAAGCTCTGGATAAGGGTAAGCTTTCCATCCATTCTTCTTTGGTGTGTTGACCTGTTTAGTCTAACTTTCCTGTATATTTGTTAATTATAACATCTGTATATTCATTGATTATACACATAGAAACAGAGCACTTCACAATCTGTGTAAGGCTAAAATTTACAAGTAAATATTATTTTTCTATCTCCCTTCTGTCTTTAAAATTTAAATTTGTGTTCATCCATTTATTCCTTCATGTTCAATTTGAAATAATAAAATAATAATAATAACATCATCATTTAGAACTCAGTAAATATTCAGCGCAAAAAGGTAATTGTACACTATAGAAGATGATCAAGGTGATCACCCATCTTAAGAGTTTCCTTCCATTAGCTTTCCCAACAAGTGAAAAAAAATGGATATTTTATTATTTTCCATATTTGTTTAGAGCTTATGAACATCCAATGTTCTACAATGAATGCTGTATGAAAAGATATGCTGTAGAAAACATATTTTCTCCCAGTCATGACTGAAGTTAGAATCTTAAATCTCAATGTAAATATGTGCGTAAATCAATATTCATACATAATAATTCTATACAATTACATTTTTATATAAACTTTTTTCTTAATTCCATGTGTGTTTCAACACTGTTGAGATAGTAGCATGCTAAAGCATTGAGAATTTTTTTGTTTGAATTTTGTGACAATACAAATATCTTATTATATATAATAAACCAGTCTTGTGATGAAGAACTTAGTAAAAAGAGTAAAATAAAAGTTGTATGCTTGTCTCAGTGTTCTTCCTAGAAATTAGGTCAGTTGTCAGCGATGCAGTATGTTCATTAGCTGAGTTTTGGAACTAATCTGGAAAAGATTGTTATCTTTAATAAGCACATCTTTCCACTTTATTACGTGCAAGTATGCAAACGAGACCAACTTCGGAAGAGAAAAAAGAGAAAACGCAGAACCCAGGAAGAACAAAGAGGAACCCGACCTTACGCAAGAAATAAAATAAGCAGGCTAAAATGATCTACTGTATCGGTATACCTGTCAGAAGTCTTATCAGAATACTGGAATGAACATTTAGGGTGCCAACTCCACTGTGACAATCCTATTTTTATTACTTGTTTTCCAAAACCCATTAAGATACTGAATTGAAGGGCAAAGATGTATAACAAAATAACATTGTATTTTTCAGCACTGAAAGATAAAGCCTCTCTGATGGTGTAGGAGGAAAAAAAATAGCTGTAGTTGAACAAAGGAGGTTATATTTAAAGAGGAGAAAATAATTTGGTGAATTTTGGTCTGATTCCCTGCTATGCAGTCAAGTATTTGTCAATTTACTATTAGAATATTTTAAAGACTGGTGTATGTTAAACAGCTGAGATCTACGTGTTTTTTGAGGAGATAATGCTAAGACCTCTGCATGCCTTTGAAAAGCTTGTGCTGTTGCCTTTTTGTGCTTTAGCTGTATAGTTGTAATCTGAGAATAACATAATACACAGGGAGACTGTGAGATCACATGTATTAGGTGTTGTGGGTTGATCAGGATCCTGATGAAGACCACGAAAGTACTGTGGACACAGACAACTCTTGGCGCTTCACTGTTTCAGAACATTAAACAAAAATAGCCTAATGCAGAAGTTATATTCAGGCGATCTCATTATATGTACATGTGCAATCAAGTCTGAAATATTACGTGCTAGGCCAGAAATTTCTGGATAGACATTGTTGAATAAATTTCGTCATCTGTCTGGTTCAATTTTACACATAAATGTACTGGTAGATCTCAACCAATTCCGCCGAATTGACATAGCAGCAAACCACTCCTAACATAGTTTGGACGGAAGAGAAGAACAACTTATAAGACCACACTCTAGTTTTTCGACCCACACTAGTTATAGGCATGCCTCCCTCTAGACCAGGTTGCTCAAAGCTCTATCCAGGCCTGGCTCGAAGCTTCCATGGAGGAGGGGCCTTCACACAAGCACTTCTGGTCAACATACTGCAGTGTATCCCCACCTTTTCTGTAGGCTCCCTTCAAGTACAGGAAGGCTGTTGTAAGTTCTTCTCAGAGCCTTCTCTTCTTTAGGCTGAAGATTCCCAGCTATCTCAGCCTGTCCTCATAGGGGGACGGAGCTCTAGCTCTCTGATTATTCTTTGTGGCACCCGTCCTCTGGACCGCGTGCAACAAGAACTCTGATGTCCTTTTGTGTTGGGGGCTCCATGAAGTGCACTCTCGCAGGGTCTCATGTCATCGTCTAAGCTAAGGGAGATCGAAGATCCTTCCCTGGACGCTGGCTCGGTTGCCTACACTTCTCTTGATGTGCATCTCCACCCAGACAAGGAAAGGATCTCCCACAAGAGAAGCTGGGGACCCTTTCTCTACGCGTTGGCACCACTTCTTGCCAGGCGTTGTCTCTCTTTTTCTTTTGCCTTTTGTTTATCTTTGTAGTTTTGTTTAAACTTTTTCTTTTTTCTTTTCTTTTCTTGTTTTCTTTATTTATTTAACGCTTGTTTTCCTCTTTCTTGTATCCGCTATCTTTGGTGCCTTTAACGCATGCGCTTTTTGCCAGCTGATTGTTGAGCTTTCCATCAAAAACTGGGACACTCAGGATGCTTCACAAAAAAAAACCATTTTTCGCTGCCCAGCCCGTATCTGTTGCTTTGGCGTGGCTTCAACCCAACGTAGCAGAATTTGCGCTTGGCTTTGTGCTGGACTCATGAGGTGACCATGAAGTTCCCTGCTGTCCCACAGGGCTTCCTTCAGATAGCTCGCTTTCCTCTAGTACTGTTGGACTATGCCAGCAGGTTGGTCTTGTCATCTGCAACCTGCACAGAGGGTCACTGAATCCCACTATCCCCTCGTCTCACAACAAGCATATTAAATAATACTGGAACCCCCAGGGCATCGACTCCCTGATGAGCTCCCCTGGTCTTCACACTTTTGACATTGACTGCCAGTTGTATTACAACACAATTCTTCTGAGTTACAGAGCATTCAGCCAATTCCTTATCTATAGCTGAGTAGACCAAATCGCCAATAAATCTGTCTTTTTCCCCATTGGCAACTGGCGATTATCATGCGCAGGAAGGGACCAGTGTCAAGTGCTTTGCACCACAGTTCTAGGCTGAGATGACGATCAATAGCTCTTCCTTTGTCTCACTGATGCTGTCCCTCATAGAAGGTCACCAAATTTATCAGGCATGACTTGCCTTTAATGAAGCCATGTTGGCTGTCACCAGTCACCTCCTTATTTTCCGTGTGCCTTAGCATAGCTTCTGGGAGGATCTTCCATGATCTTTTCCATGATCTTCCCAGGCAGAGTGGTGAGGCTGAGAGGTCGGTACTTTCCAGGGTGTTCATTTCTACCTTTTTTAAAAATGGGAATGGGTGCAATGTTTCCCTCTTTCTGGTCACTGGGGACTTCACCTGATGGCCGTGACTTTTCAAATACAATTGAGAGTGGCTTGGCAAATACATCTGCCAGTTCCTGTCGGACTATGGCATGGATCTCATTGGGTCCCATGGACTTGTACACATTCAGGTTCTTTAGATGGTCTCAAACATGAAGTTCTCCTGTAGTGGGTGGTTCTTCATTCTCACACTCCCTGCTATTGCCTTCTGCGACTTGGGCAGTGTGTCTAGAGCCCTTGCTGGTGAAGACTGAGGCAAAGAAGTCATTGTCTCTGCTTCTCGAGAGTGCCTACATCTTCCCTAGCCTTCCTTTTATCACTGATACGCCTGTAGAATTTCTTCCTGTTCCCTTTTATGTCCCTGGCTAGGTTTAATTCTATCTGTTTTTTTTTTTTTTAATCTGACTCCTGGCTGCCTCTCGGCTAGACTTCTTTGATAGTCACTTGACTGCGGTTAACCGTATCCTGCTCTCCCATTCCTCTCCCTATAGAACTTTTTCTTTGGGTTTAAAGTTAAAAAGATCCAAGGAAGCTCCTTGTTGATCCACAGAGCCTTCTTCCTTTTTTTCTGGTCCTGGAGCAAATGGTCCTTGAATACTGACAACATGAATGTGTTGTTTTCGGCCTGCTTATTTATTTATATTTTATATACGTTTTGCACAATTATTTCAGGTTGCTTAAATGTAAGCTAACTGATTTTGTTGCTCGAATTGTTGTTTTCCCACTCAGCACCAGCTCTTTAACAGAGGGCCTATTTGATCTTATTTTTTAGGAAGCCTTATGTTGGCGAAAACAATTTTACAAAAGCTAAGCATGATAGTATGTCGGCTCTGCCTCCGAAGGCATTTGCATCTCCTATTGTTCATCAGAAGAAAGCACTGACACCATTTCTTGCAAATTTTAAAAATATCTACATGGATCCTTGATGGGCCAAAAAGCTTACATGCACTTGCTATCAGCAGGGGAGATACCTGTCTTACAAATGCTGACAAAGTTACAAGTCAATGCACAAAAATGACATATTGTTACTTCATCATTCTGATTGAAGACAACAGAAGTTTTGTTTCTCTTCTCTCCTCTTCCCCATCTCTAGCCTCTTCTTGGGGGAGCCAGATGGCTCGATTATTCATTGATTTATCATACTTCCGACTGAATTTTTTGCCCGAGATCATTCTGTCATTTCATGTCTCTATCATGTGGAAACGACTAGGGGCATTACGATTTTTTTTTTCCGTCACAACGCTTCCGGTAGGGGTTCCTCTATGCTTTAGAATTTTCCCCACTGACACAAGATCGACGGTCGTGCACTGCACCTGCTTCTGTACTTTTGTGCAGGCGGGTTACTGTTAAAACCAACAACACAAACAAAAACTCTCGGTCTCGAAGTTAAATACTTCGTCTCAAACATTGCTACTTCGAGCTGAGCTAGTTGCACTGTTCTTGCAGATGATAATGAATACTTAAACTGTAGTCAAGTGCATGTCCTATTGACAGAGGACTTGTGAATAAGTCTTGTAGATTAATGTATGTACAGGATGGAAGAATATTTAGAAAAACTTCTAAAACACAGTGCAACTGCTTATCTATGGGTTTGTATCCTTCATTGTTCTCGAATCTGAGTATCTTCTACAGATTAGCTATAAACTCAGGTCAAGTGATTAAGGTCAAGGACTTTATTTTCTGTTATCCTAAGATGCCTACTTTTCAGGATTTTTTTTTTTTTTTTGTATTTTTTCAGACATTTTAAAGCCCTGGCAGGCTATTATAATCAACATTATTTTTTTATAACATTCAAAATTAGTTTTTTAGTCTTTTATTTAAATATGACAAGGGGATGTCAATATACAGAATATACAGAAGCTGATAAGGACATGCAGCAGGATTAGGAATCTGCTCAGAAGAGCAACCAACGGTCATATTGCTGGATTCTTCTAAACAGGTTAAGCTTCTGGTCCGCATTCCCGCATTAATGCAAGTGGCTAATACAATTGGGATTCTCTAGTTTCTTCTAGACACCTCTGTATGTCAGCAACAAAGGTGATATATTACATGATTATTTAAATGATTCTGTAAGTAGCAAAAAAAGGAGGGTTTTCTTCTCCTTTCTGGAAAGCTATTGTCAGTTAAAATTAAAAATTCTTCACATGGAATACTTTTTTTTGTCTGTTCTAATCAGACTTCTTGCATCCAGCAGATGCTGAGTGTTCATAATTCCCACTAACGTCGGCAGGGGTTGAGGATTTATAACATTTTGTATAGAATAAAGCAGTAAATAGGAGCGCTCAGGTAACGAAGCATTGTGTTTTCATGGCCCGGACCAACTTGCCGTCACTTCTATTGACTATTCTTGGGAGCATGAGCGATGCCTCCAGAGACACTGAAAATTTGGCAATACACAATGTCCTACTAATGCTTCCAAATAACATCTGTCGAGCTGGGGGACACAAATTCCATTAAGAACCTACATACTAAGATTTGTCTTCTAAAGCGAGATTACCATTAGACTGTCATGTTGTTAAGGTCGTTATACTCTGTAATAAACTCTCTTAGCCGGATGCCAGACAATAAAGGTAGTTGTTTCAACCGGTCTAATGTCCAATTTTATTGTATACATGTTATGACAAAGTACTTGATTTCTATTTTTTTCCCCACTGATCCCTCTTTTCTTACTTAGCGTTACACAAGAAGGGCCCTCACGGTAATGCACGTTATTAAATTCAGGTTGCAATTATCTGTTCTACGCAACACTATTTACAGCATCCAAGTAAAAATTTTCATAAAGGGAGGCATTTTAAATTTCTACAGGATCATTTCTTAATACTATAGCAGCCTGTCCTAGATCTAAAAACAATTAGTATGTTAAAAACACACCTGCTTTGTGAACACAAGGTACTAGAGATACTTGATTTCGACTCAGTCTCTCAGCAAGTCCTACATATGTATGTCCAAACCAACATTTTCCCTTTAAGACACATCTACATTTTGTCTCAGAGTAGTCTTTCTCAGAGACCCCGTTACTGGAATTTCAAATACTTCTGCAGCCACAAGTCTTTCCTCTCTTGTATGTTTCCTTCTCTTCAGTCATAATTTGGACCATCTTGCTTTTGGATGAGATCCACTCTCTGGGTTCTTACTTTGAGTGCTAATCTGAAATCCAAATACTTGCAGTTCCTCCACCTCTCTTTCTATGTCAGTCTAATCAGATGACTTCCCTAAAATGATAGTGATTATAGAAGAAGGGACTATATACCATGAGACGCAGTGCCCTAGGGCTTGCATTTATCTACGTTAACGTCTTGCTAGTTGGATTCTGCAGTATGAGAATTGTAGTGTATTCCAATTGAATTTTGAGAATTTTATCACACAAAGATCGACCACAATGGGAATTTACAATGGAATAGGTTTTGTGGTGACTAGCAGTTTAAGAATACCTTATCCATTCTTCTATGGACTAATTTTCCCTAAGATGTTTAAACCATAATTTTTAGCTATAGCACTCTTCATCAGTTTTAATAACAAATTGAAAGCAATAATAATATTTTGATAGAAAAAAATACCGCCACGCACATTTCACTGTCCGGTTGCACAACTACAACATCTTTGTTGAGCTGTCACTCAAAATTTCAGCTCAGTTAGTTCCACTGTTTTTTTATAACAAGTAATTGTAAATCACTAATAGAAATTTATTACAGAGATTGGGCTCCTTCTTCTCAATTGTAGTAATAGATTTGCTCTCTATTTTCCTCAGTCTCTTGTTTTCTTGGTTTGCGGCCTTTTAGGGGTCCGTTTCCAGGGACCAACTCTCACCCGTTCTGCCGGTTCCTGTTCGTGCTGGAAGAGAGCCAAAACAAAATCGCCTAGCAACGTGTAGACCGATTCGCAGGACATAACTCCGCGTAATTCGATACCTTCTGCACCCCATCAAGAGAGCACTGTTTTTCATTTATACCACTTATGTCTTCCTCCAAACAAAAACGGTTTTTTCTCGACAAGTTTAGTCCATGCCTGTTCAAATAATTACGTTTATAAACCGCCGAGACACTGTCCGCGGCCTACATATCTCTTGGCCAAGACGGATCGGGGAAAAAAGGTCCCAGATTCCATTAAAACAGACAATTGTTATCATATACATAGGACACCATGCTAGCTTTCATCTGTATACCTTCTTGAAGGTCAAAGCTTAAAATAACTGTAAAGCCTCTGTAACCTAGTAATCATCTTCTGCCTTGAGGTAGTTCCTCCTGCAATCAGTGCCACAAAAGATACAATTATGATTGTTTGACGTTGGCTAGTTTTGTCCTTCATGTCCTTTACTGAACGTACTGTATCTAACTGTCCATGTTTCTTATAGGAAGACTACAGTTTTGCAGAGTATTAAATTCAAAATGAAACACAATCAGAAATAGTTGATATGGCTTTTTTTGCAGACCACGACTAATTACCAGTGTATCCAAACTCAGCATTAAACAAACAATTGTCTCATGATTTTCTAAACAATGGCCCCAATCATTCACACAAGTAAAGTTCCTGCTTTTACTCAGGGGAAAACTCAACCCAGCTTACATTAAGCTGGGTGGAATAACTATTGTCTGTACAGAAACTGAATTAATTTACCTTACTGTAGTACATTATACAGCCAGTTTTGGACAATGAATTTGTTGCAAACCAACACTGAATATGCTTTGTCCAATGCTTAACTTAAAACTGGGTGACAAGATAATGACTTATTGTTGTGAAAAGTTAGAAAGAGCTACCTTTTTCTTTGTTTGCCGTAGACTTAGGATGAAAACATATGATAACCACTTTGAAATTCTAGGTGATCAGCTGTTACACATTTTGCTATCTTCTGTATGAGACGCTGAAGGGTGCCTTTTCCAAGATGTGATGTAACGGATGCTCTAGATTAATGTAAGACGAATGAGCGGCCACCTGGCTTGTAAGGTAGAACTTCAGTGTAGAGCAGTCAACAAATGATTGGCTAGGAATTTAAGTAAAGCTTAGTTTAGAACCCATTGATGCTCATCCATTCTAGAATTTACCTTTTTTCTGCTTGTGTATAGCGAATTCAGGTAGACACTAGAGTCATCGGGAAGGCACGTCAAACATCGATTCTTTCCCCCATCAGTAGATTTTTAGGTTGAAACTGGTGGCATAAGTCCACATACTATTTCCCTAAAGAAAGCTCATCAGAAACCATTCACTAGCAAAACCACTCCTTTATTATGGAGCTAGAAATCAGGAAGGAGACGCTGTTGCAACCTGCATGTCACCATAGCAACTGCTATTAGGCAAAAGCCCAGTTTTCAATGTACAATGATGAAAATCTAGCCTTTCAACAAAATGCTTTCCCTGAGTATTTCTTCTAAGTAGAATAAGTGGAGGGCACATTGATGTCCATGCGTAACATAGAAAAGAGAGAGTACCCGCAGAGACAGGGAAGCAACGCATCGACGTAAGAAAAATTAATTTAGAGGTTGCCGCTATGCAATCCCCTGAAAAATCAGAACTGAAAAACAGGGCTTCTAATGGCATGCCATTCTCATTCTGTTATGCTGACTTACAAAACCTGTAGATTCTAATATTTTTCTTCAATAGAAATGGTATATCCTGATTTGCCATCAACAAATATCATGGCTACACAATGCAAGGGCAAGGAAGTAACTTCTGTGAACTACTAAAAGTGTTTGGATGCCAAGATGGTTCCTCCTCCATTAGTTTTAATGCTTGTCATATATGACGTGATCTATTGAGAGCATTGACTTTGCACATTCGGTCAGAATTATTACATCTCAGCTTGCTTGGTCACTTCCCCTCGTCAAAAGGGTAGATGGAGATAATAAATAGAAAAGACTTAGCCAGGGGAAAGATAATGTAATTTGACATACTTTGTGGTGTAAAAACAAAAACCAACAACAAAACATATCAAACAACTACGACTCTGATCCACTTATTCCCTATTCTTTCCGGGCCTCACATTCTTCATTCTGTTCTCACTCCTAGTACATTTAACCTGCTGGTCACACTCTTTTTAATGCCCCCAAGGTTATCATGGGCCTTCTTGGTCACAAGGGCAACCAGCTGTCCAAAAGAACACCCAGGTCCTCTCCAGTGGGTCATCCTCTAACCTGTACTGATGCATGCAGTCATTCCTCCCCACAAGCAAGAGTCTACACTTGCTCTGTTGAACTTTGTCAAGTTCCTCCCTGCCCAACTCTTCTGCCTGTCCAGTTTTTCATGAATAGTAGCACAGCCTTCTGGTACATTATCTATTCCTCCTAGCTTTGTATTACCAGAAAACTTGCTGAGTGTGGACTCTATTACTTCATCCAAGTTTTTTCAACTGTTTTTTCAACTTTACTAGTGGGGCATGTTAGGTAATTATGGTTGACCAGTTGCACCCTTGTATTGTTCCTTCTATGAACTAAACTCGGCAACACGTATGGGAAGAGAAGGAAGGAGATCCCACACAACCTTTGGTAGGCAGTCGCTTGGCATCCACACCACGTTATCATCTAGCCCCTCAATGGCATCCATTCTCCTAGTAAAAAGCTTTTACAATACCCTCGTGAGAACTATTTATTAAAATTAACAAGAACAAAAAAAAAAGAAAGCCACAGGGGGAGATCCTTTGGCATTTATTGCAAGATGTGTAGAATGGTGCTTTTGCCAGCTTCACTCTTGAGTGGACAGAAATTTCTTTCTGTTAGTCTGTAATTGTGAAACTTAAGAAGGAAAACACTTGTCTAAGTTTCTCTAGCTCAGAAATTATTTTTTTAAGTTGTTTTTCCTCAAAGCACATGAATATGAATGACCAAGGAATCTTCATATGGGTGGATGAGCAAAATAAAGAAAATGTAAATGTCTGCATCAGGTGTAGATTTATAAATACTGATTGAAATTGCTGTTGCATAAGCAATTCATATTAACAGCTATTACTGTAGGGTCTCATTTGTTCTTTCTCTATTCATAGGGAATGTTTCTTCCTTGAATGGATCTGTAACCTCGCTAAATCATCAACATTTGTCATCTGGAAGCTGTTAGGAGTCTAATTTCACCATCTGACATTTATCCATAGCAAACCTTTATCGGTTGCTGACAGTTTGTCTAATAAGTGTGTAAGAGGTACTGACATTTAGACAAGAAAATGTCTGTGAAATGTGTATAAATGTATATTCATAAAGGATGTAGCTGAAGCTAAGAAATTTTTTTTTTTGGAGGGGGGAGACTGGGTGGGATGGGTGTCATTTTATAAACATATGTCTTCTTTGTAGTGTGTTTTACTTCATCTTTCATCTAGTTCTTGAAAAATACAAAACCAGATTATGTGTAAGTTAATATTATAACTGAATTTCCAAAAGAATACAACAAATTATCATACTAAATATTCCACTCATTTTCTCTTTGCAAGTTGTGAAGATATTGTACTAGTAATTTATTCATTACTCAGTTTTCTTCTCAACATAGTTTCTACAAATAATTCCTCTTTAACAGCTCACTTAGAACTTTTTAGATACATGGAATTTAAACCTGTTTGACTGGAAAAAGATTACATCTGTTTCCAGTCTCAGATGTTTTTACAAATGCACAAAGCGCACTACAAGGCCCTTATTTGTATGTCATTACTTTAGATAGCAACATCTTGTTTGCTCTCTAGACGTTCGATGTGAAAAAGTCTGCCCGCATTAAACACCAAGTTCACTTATGTCAATTTCAAATAGGACAAATCTATTGTTCGACATGTTCAAAATTTATATATGATGCTTCCACATCTTCAACTTTTTCCACTTTAAAAGTGAATTTGTGAAAAACAGAACAGCAAAGCACAGCACAGAATCGAATTCAATCTTTCAGATGGAGAAGACCTCCCAAGATCACTTAGATAAGCTGTCTGAACTTTCCAGATCTCACTAGAAGTTAAAGCATGTTACTGAGGACTTACCTAAATGCTTTAAATACTGTCAGCACAGGGCAATAAGCTTCTCTCTGCAAAGCCTGTTCCAGCATTTGACCACTCTCAGAGTAGAGAAGCTTTACCTTACGTCCAGTCTGAACCTCCCTTTGGTTGCCCCAGCTTGGTGCTACTCTTGTGCTGCTTCCTGCTATACCTCTTTTGGACTATTTATTATGCGATGTTTAAATACCTTTCCAGGTATGTGTCGCGTTTTGCCCCTCTGACTGGCCAGTCACGCTGTTTACTCATGATGAGCCTGCTGTGAGACAGATCTCTTTCTGTAGTACTGTTCTTTAGCACCTTGTTTCCCATTCTGTATCTTTTCAACATCACTCTATTACAGATGCAGAAATCTCAGCTGATATTCATACCACTGATGATTGTCAACTACTCCACTGTATCTAGATACTCCTGTAAGGACTTTCATCCTTCCAAGGAGTCAACAGCACCTCGCAACTTGGAATCATCAGCACCATTGCTGAAAATGTATTCCAGACTTGCATCTAGATCACCAATTAAAGCCTCAAATGGAATATGCCTGAGAATTAAGCCCTGAGGGTACCACAGCAGTCAGCCAGATGTAGCCCCATTCACTCGATGACCATTTGAGCTCTGTTGTTCAGCCTCTGTTGTTCATCATTCTGTTAATCTCATAGTTGGAAGAGCTTGTATAGTCGCAGCATCCTTCCAGACATTTCCCTCAAATTTCAAACTTTTTTAGTGAGCAATGTTAGTAATTTCTACTTTAGTTGGACACAAGTTTGCTGTGAATGACTAAATATACACTGATCTTGTTATTTTATGTTAAGAATCTCTCTAAATATTTCTTATGAAAGATGATTTATAAATTCTACTGTAAAGTTCATAGTTATGCATAAACGTAACTTACGGATTTTTTTCTTATATTTTCAGCTTTTCCCCTAAATAAATAATTCTAAATATAATATCTCCGTGACTGTACGAATGTTCAATTTGTAACTGACATTTCTTTCCTATATAGTAAAATTATTTGTCTGCATGCAATTTATATCTTGATTAGTACAAAAATCCTGAAGTACAGACTAATCATGGAATCATAGAATGGGTTGGGTTTGAAGATACCTCAAGAATCATTATATTCTATCCTTCCTGCCGTAGGCAGGTTTGCCAGCTGTTAGATCAAGTCTAAATCAGATTGCTCAAGCCCCCGTCCAGCCTTGCCTTGGACACCTTCAGGAATGGAGCAGCCACAACCTCTGTGGGCAACCTGTTCCAGCACCTCATCACTCTCTCAGCAAAAACCTTCCCCCTCACATATAATCTAAATCTTCCCTCTTCTAGTTTGAAACTTTACCCCCTTGTCTTACCACTGTCTATCCATGTAGAAGTTTGTAATCTCCCTTTAGTTACTGGAAGACTGTTAACTGGGTCTCTTTTCAGCCTTCTCTTCTCCAGCCTGAATAAGCCCAGCTCCTTCAGCCTGTCTGTATGGGAGAGATGCTCCAGCCTTCCGATAATCTTCATGGCCCTCTTCTGGATCCCTTTCAAAAGCTTGACATCTTTCTTTTTTGGGGGCCCAAGATCTGGGTGAAATACTCCTGACGGTTATGAAACAGATTTAAAAATATATTTTAGCATTAAGGGCTATTGTGCTTTTAGAATTTCAGAAATACTGAGTAATCCAAAGAGAATTTAAGTTACAGGGGTTTCTCAGCAAAATTCATAATTTTCTCAGCAAATATGACCAAACTGTTATCACAGAAATATGGTGTTTCTGGAGCAAGAAGGTTACAAGTTTTTTAGAAGAGATAGGACAGGGCATGATGGGTGGGGAAGTTGCCCTCTTTGCTAAGAAATTGATAGTTTTTCTGTTGATGAGGCCTTTCTGATTCAACTACGAGAAGTGTGCTTGCAGGCTCTAATCCTGATGGGGGATTTTAATCTCCCAGTGTCTGCTGGGAAAGCAACATGGTTGCCTACAAGCAATCCAGGAGAATCCTGGAGGACATTGAGGGTAACTTCCCGCTTCAGATATCAGAAGGACCAAAAAGAGGTGAAGTGGCACTGCACCTGTTTTTTTTACCGATGCAGAGGAGATCATTAAAGAGGTTGAGATTATAGGTAGTCTGGGCTGTAGTGACCATGTCCTGGTTGAGTTTATGATCTTGAGGATTATGAGCCTGGCAAAAAGCAAAATCAGTACCCTGAACTTCAGGAGAGTGAATTTCTTTGAGGAATTATTGAATATAATCCCCTGGGAATCTCTTCTTAGGGATGTAGAAATGGTACAGAGCTGGCAGCTCTTCAGAGATGCTGTTCCAAGAGCATGAGAGCTCTCTACCTCCAGGCACAGTGAATGAAGCAGAGTAGACAGAAAACTAGCATGTCTGCACAAGGACTTGCTGGTCGAACTGAGGTATAAGAAGGATATGCACAGACAGTGAAAAAAAAAGTACAGGTGGGCTGGGAAGAATATAGGGATGTTGTCTGAACATACAGAGATGGCAACAGGAAAGCTAACGTGCATATGGAACTGAACTTGGTGGGAAGTGTAAAAAATAAATAGAAAGGATTCTAAAAGTGGACAGAAAAGACAGAACAAAGAACTGACAAATGAGAAGGGAGAACTGAATACAGCAGATGTGGAGAAGATTGAGGTACCCAATGCATTATTTGCCTCAGTCTTCACTGGCATACGGGTTTCCCATGTCTATCACATCCCTGTACTTCTTGCTGTTGGGATTGGGTGAGAGAAATTACTCCCACTGTAAGAGGAGAACAAGTCTGAGACTGCTCCAAGGGACTGAATGTGTATAAATCTATGGGACTGGATGACATGTATCCCAGGGTTTTCAAGATACTGGCCGTTGTAGTTGCAAAGCCGCTCTCCACCATATTTGAAGGCATAGCTGTCAGGCAAAGGCCCTGTGACTGGGAAAAGGGACACATGACTCCAATTTATAAGAAAGGCAGAAAGGAAGACCCACGACCAGTGAGCCTTACCTCTATGCCTGGGAAGATCATGGAACAGATCTTCCTGGAAACTATGTTACGTGCAGATGAACAGGTGACCCATGCCTGATAACCTCATGGCCTTCTATGACAGAATGATAAAATTGGAGGACAAAGAAAGTGCAGCTGTTGTCATCTACCTGGACCTCTACAAGGCCTTTGACATGGTTCTATATTACATTCTTATCTCTAAGTTGGACAGAGACAGATTTGAAGAGTGAACTATACGATAGATGAAGAATTAGTTGGATGGTTGTAAACAGCGAGTTGTGGTCAGAGACTCTGTTTTTAGATGGAGGTTGTTGACAACTGGTGTCCCTCAGGGATCTGTCTGATTTCAGACAGGTACTCTTAACATTTTTATAAATTACGTAGACAGCTGGATTGAATGCATCCTCATCAGATGACACTCAACTGATGGTGCAGTTGACAAAAGAAGGAAGGGATGCCATCCAAGGGGACCTTGATAGCTTAAGAACTGGACCCATGTGAACCTAGTGAGGTTCAACAAGGCTAAGTACAAGTGTTGAACTTGGATCATGGTAATCCCAGCTCAAGAATCAAATCAATACCTGATGTAAGGAGCTTGCTTTGGTAGGGGGATTAGGCTCAATCTCTGGAGGTCCCTTCCAACCCCTACAGTTTTGTGATTCCAAGCTGTATCAGTGATTTCCTACTGGAAGTATATTCAGATGAAATTTTGCAGCTTTTTAAACTAATATTTGCACTGGAAATACAAATCACAAAGAATGAGAGAACAGTGTCTACACATGCTAAGCTGCATTGTTTTGAAGAAATACGGACCATCGTATTCTGACATGAGGAGGAATGAAATTCTGTAGCATGATATAAAAAATTAAATTAATATTTCTGTTTAACTCTGTACTCGTCCTAATCTTTGCTGAAATCTAGTCGAAGACTAGATTAGTGCTTAGGTGTTCCCTGAGATGGCCAAACTCATATAAAACCTGTCAGGCCCAGGCACAAACTGATTTCAATATTCTCTTCTTGTCTGGACTCAGCACCTTTGCTCCAGGCTGCCTGTGTTGGTATTTCTCCTTAGCTGAGTGCTGAAAATATCTATGTATTTATAGCATTAGAATTCAGAAATTTAATTCGTAGGCATAAGGACACACAGAAGAAAGGGTTAAAATTTGCTGGAAAAAAAAAAAAAAAAAAGTGCACTACAGTAGCATGAGTAGTATTTAGTGTTAAAGAGAGATTTCACTATTTTTCCTCTGGTTTTCTGGAGAGGTTAGTTTTTTCCACTGATTTTCTAACCAATAAAAGAAAAGCAAGA
The DNA here is from genome assembly GCA_021292215.1 of Lophura nycthemera. Classification (NCBI taxonomy): domain Eukaryota; kingdom Metazoa; phylum Chordata; class Aves; order Galliformes; family Phasianidae; genus Lophura; species Lophura nycthemera. The sequence goes on from JADANK010000345.1 coordinate 30,252, forward strand.
GTCATAAAATGTAATTAAGATTTAAGGAATCAATTTGATGTGAATTATGCTCTAATTCAGGCCAACAAATCAAACAGAATGAAGAGAGAGTGTCCAAAACTGAGGCCATACTCTATAGGCTGCAGGGGAACCACGTGCTTCTCTGCCACGAAGAAAGAGACAGCCTGGTGACCCATCAAGAGCTCCACCTTTCTTCCTCTAGGTACAAAGTCATCTGGGGAATGGCGCTCCTCCCCTCCACTCTGAGAACCGAATACTCAAAAAGGGCAGTCCACAGAACCAGAACATTAACTTTTTAACTCCCAATGGTTTACATGATGTTACAATGTGAAGTACTGACAACAAAAATCACAAAACCATGACACAATAATATTTGAAGCAATTGTTCTGAAGGTTTCTCTGCTGGATCCAAACCAACTTTGCACTTTAGTTGTAGTTGACCTTTTTCACTATCAATGTTTGTAACAGCAAATGTCTCATGGTAATAATTATTTAAAGTGAGCCAGGAACAAGTGATACTTGTTCTATGAACTGTGTGTCCTTTTAGGTAGTATTCAATACTGCAAAATATAATTGTATCAAGTGTATGACAGTTTACTACTCAATGGCTATGAAATGTATCTGCATTTATTTGTTCATCTCTCTATCTATCTATTTGTCTGTCTGTCTGTTTGTTTGTTCATTTGTTTTATGGTTACAGAATCACTAATGCATTTACAACTCCAGGAATCAAAAATTTCTGCAAAAAATTGGAAGAGAAGAATGTTATGAAGAGCAGTCAGCATGGGTTCAACAAGGGGACATAGAAAGGTAACCAACTTGTTACCTTTCTATGGTGTCATCGCTGGCTGGGTAGATGCAAGGAGAGCAGTGGACGTTGTGCATCTTAACTACAGCAAAGCATCTGACAACACCATCTGCCATAGCATCCTTGTTATGACACTTGGATAGTTTGGGACAGATGAGAGAATGGTGAGGTGAACTGAGAGCTGGCTTACTGGCAGAGCTCCAAGGATTGTCATCAGTGGTGCAGAGTCTGGCTGGGGACCTGTAATTAGCAGTGCTCCCCAGACATTGGTGCAGGGTCTAGTCTTGTTCAACATCTTCATCAATGACCTGAATAAAGACAGACAGTCCACCCTCAGCAAGTTTGCTGATGACACAAAGTGGGGAGGAGTGGATGACATACCAAAAGGCTGCGGTACCATTCAACAAGACCTGGACAGACCAGTGAGTCAAGCAGGGAGGAACCTGATGAGATTCATCAGGAGGAAGTGCAGGGTTCTTCACTTGGCGAGGAGTATACACACCAGTAGAGTTTGGGGGAGGACCTGCTGGAGAGGATCTCTGCAGAGAAGGACCTGGGTATTTTTATTTATAAATATCTAAAGGATGGTGGGAAGCAAATGGAGGAAGCCAGGTTCTTCTCAGTGATGTATAGTGATGGGACAGGAAGTAATGGCCTAAAACTTAAGCCTAGGAAGTTCCATACAAACATTCAGAAGAACTTCTTTACAGTAAGAGTGATGGAACACTGGAAGAGGTTGTCCAGAGGGGCAACAAAGGAAACAAAGAAGTTTCCGTCTTTGGAAAATATTCAAGATTTGTCTAACACCTACTTATGTGACCTATTGTAGTGAAGAGTAAAAGATAGTTCATAGAAATGAAAGATAAAGACAGTTTACAGAAGCAAATATATGCAGAGGCTGCTAAAAGAATGGGGATGGCAACAAGCTGGGATTGGGACAATGTGAGGGGTGGAGGACACATAGGTAAGAGTTTTGGGAACAGCTCATGGACATTTAGTGAGTAAGTGATAAGATGTCCACAAGGCGACTTAGAACTGGTTCAGGGGCTACCCCTCCCGCAGGGTCAGAAGTTTACAGTTCATGAGGAAGACAATGACCCTTCATCCTACAATCACCAGGAGGAGACCCCCACTGCTCATGATGCACGCACAAGGGGCAGGGACCATATGCTAAGGGGTTCTTGGAAATGTAATGAATATGTGAACTCTGGGAAAATCATTAATTATGTATAAGTTCGGCCTATAACTGTACCAAGCTTTTGCTCTACGGTGGGCAAGTTAGGCAGATCTATTCCCCTTGCATCTGGCGTATGCACCGCTGAAATAAACATACATACTCTATATCTCTCGGGCTATAGTGTTTGATTTCCACACGTCAGTAGAGTACCTGTTTTAGCAGGGGATTGGAGTCGGTCTTTTAAGTCTTTCAATTCTGTGATTCTATAGCAGTAAAAAGACCAGAGTGGATACAGAAGATTTGAATTAGAAGACATTTATCTCAGATGTTATAGGAAATAATAAGGAACTGCTGCTTTAATGTGATGTTGTTGCATTTACAGGACTGTGCAACAGATCGCATAAAAGGCTGTTGATCAGTGAGATGAAATTCAAGGGCAACTGTGCTTTAAAAGAAAGAACTCAACACCTTGTGAAAGGACAAAAGCATGAATTTTCAGTTCTGAAAGAGGAAAGAAAAAGTTCTGGTTGTTTTTTGTATCTAATGAAAATAAAGTCTATATTAATCTAAGGTGAAAATGAACATTCAAAATAAAATAAGATCTATCACTAAAGGTAAATGATCAGCCAGCATTCATAAGACATTTGTATAAATGCCACACCTGAAATATCAAGATATGCATGTTTATAAGATTTAATTTTTTTAGAAATGAAACAAATATCAACATGATAAAGCAAGGAAGAGGAGAGATGATATGTGCAACTAACTACAGACTCAGATTAAATCCTCCAGTAATATATTACCATAACAAATTTTAGGTTCTAAAACCTAAATCTAAAATCTAATATGGAACTATTTTTTTCCATTTCATTAACATTGTAAACATGAAAGTTTTTACTTCAAAAGATGCTTAATTTTTTTTTTTTTTTTTTTTTGCTTTTGAGGGAAGTTTTTTTTTATTTTTCTTGTTCAGTCTCTTCAGTTTTTTTTTTTTTTTTTTTTTCCAGTCCTTTTTTAAACAATTTTGGAAATTATTATTATTTTTTTTTTTTGTGATAAGCCTGTTATTGCCTTTCCCGCCTTTTCTGAGGAAGAAGGAAAGGATTGCTTCTGTGATCTCATTGCCATTCTACAGAAGGTTCCTTTTTTTTAATGTTTCCTTTTCAGTTAAAAAAAAAAAAAAAAAAAAAAAAAATCTAAAATGCTGTTTACAAAATACCAAATGACCAATTATTCTTGCGATTCAGTACAGACCATCAGCAATGATTTCTGATTTTTTTATGTAGGCTTTCTTTTAAGCTCTGTGGAAAAATAACCAAGTTAATACTTTCCTGCCTTAGTTTTAATTGCTAATAAATCACTTTTCTAGTATATCTTGCTCTCCACCACACATCAGTTAACTCCATTCTCTTCTTCAGAACACAAATACAATACTTTTTCATTAAAAAAAAAAAAAAAAAATTATCTTGATCTTTAAGACTGATTCTGAGGAAAGATGTTCTAATGAATCTGCCTCTGCGTGGCTGTATTGGATATTCTGGGATATTCTGTGGATATTCTATGTGCATGCTGATTCCCCATTGGTGTAAGATTTCTTCAGTTCTGAACTGACTAGTTAATGTGACTAAAAAAAACACAGGAAAGAAATCTGAAAAGCAATAAATTTTTAAAACTTTTTTTTTTAAATTATGTTTTATGTGTGGCTTTGCATAGGCTGTGTAGTTTCTGTTGTTTAGGGATTCTGTAGTTTTTGATTTTTAGATTTTTTGGTTTCATATAGCTTTGCCTAGCTATTTGCAGGGTATTACTTTTCCTGAAATAGATATACATATTAGAAGAAAAAATAATTCTTTGGATCTTTTTTCTCCACAATTTTTTTCTTAAAATAATTTTCAGTCTCTTGCCACAAGCACATTTACTATTAAATAATTCTACATTATTTCAGTTTGCTTGGATAGTTAAAACTATTTCATGGCACTCCGCTAATAGCAGAAGTGATGATGACTATTATCTCTTATCACATCAGAACACAAATCTCAAACACACTTCAGCGTGGCATTATTAGGGAGGGAATGCATCTTTCTAACTCTGGACACAAAAGTCAGGAACCCTGGAGCTCAGCATCTTGGATGTGAGTCTTCTAAGCATCCAGAGGTTTGTGAATTTAAATGTTTAAGTTTGATGCTATTCTCACATGGGATGTAATAAATATGTTTATAATATTTAGTGATATGTTGCAGTATTAAGGGATCAGATACAATTAATGGCATTATGAAACTGCTAAAAATTATGTAGATAGATGTTATTCTGTTTGTACTGATTTAGTTTTTGTAGGCTGTGATAGATTTCCTGAGGAAACCAAAATTAGGCTTACTGTGTTTTGATTGCTACCTTAAAATTATCTCCAGGCTGTGTTGGCAAGGGGGCACATATCTAATTCGTCTCTACAGTTACACCTTACCATTGTTTACTGAAGTGTTTGAAATTGTCATGATATTTTCTGTGCAGGAATAGACAGGGCATGAGGAAAGGCTGACAAACCTGAAACTATTTAGCTTATAGAGGTCAGGGCCTCCACACAAGGCTGGAATGACCCACTCTGTGGTAGGTTGAGATGCAACAGGCAGGCATCAAGATACTCCTCTCTATCCTCTTTCCAAGCTTACCTCTATCCAAAGACGAGCAGATATCCAGGAATTATGACCGAGTGTTGATTGAGAAAATGTTAGAAGTTAACTAATGAGTGATATATGCTTAGCTAGAAAAAAATTATGTTTATCCAGTATCCATATGTTTAGTTGAGCGTTGAGAAGATTGTGAACCTGAAGTACTCAGCCAATGAAGAACCAGGAGAGGAAGCAATAAGTGTCAAGTAGCAGGGCATAAAAGATGTAACACTGTTTTCTGCGTGCACTCCTGCTTGCAGGATGCCTGCCATTGCAATTGCAAATAAAATCTGCTTTATCAAATATACTGTCCTGATAAATTATTTGATATTTCCAGCAGTCACCACCAAGACTCAGTAGCGTTCCATTGCATGTCATTCTGATGGTCCGAGGCAAAATCACAGGGGGAGGGCAGCAGTAGAGTGGCCAGCCTTAGTCAGCAAGTGGGTATAGCGATGGTCTGAGGCCAGTACTTGAGCAATACTAGAGCAAAAGCATAGGAGAGAGCAGCAGAAGAATGGCTGGCCTTAGGCAGCAAGCAGGTACAGCAACAGATCAAGTCCAAGAGGAAAAGGCAGGTCTCAGGCTGCAGGCCCTTACAAGTCTGTCAGCAGGCAGGCAGGCATCCTGTCATGAGGCATCTGCTGTCAGAAACCTACCCTCTTGGTTGTCGCTCCCTTTTTTATCCTTCTGCCAATGTGGCTTCCTGGCCATTGAGCTGTTGCTTATCACTCTCTCGTTGCCCCTGGCCTGCAAATCTTCAGACAAAAGATTTTTCCAACTCTGACTTGCCTGGATTTTTCCATTACTGTTCCTAAGCAAGCTTTGAGGCTTGCTTAGAAATAACCTTTCACAGAGATGAAGTACTCTCTATTATTTGCACTTGTGATTACTTACACACACAGAGCAAGCAATAAAGCTGAAACTTTATTTGCTCATATACTTTTACAATAACTGCCATTTTCCTGTACTTTATCAAAATTGTGGTTGGTGGCTAAATTATTCATTCTGAACTCATCAGCAACAGATATTTTATGTTGCCAGGTACTGCTATAAAGCACTGTGAAAGCAGCATTTGGGTTGGGAGCATTATTGGCTGAAGGAACTAGTAACTACAGAAAACCCTCATTTTACTGTCAGCTTGGGCTCTTTTTTTTTTAGTATCTCCTTATGGAGCCTGGAAATAGCCATGGTGGAAAATGCTACTAATTGTTCTCCAAGGAAAGATTTCATCATCAGATATCAGCTTTTCTAATTCATTTTTCAGTCACTATCTACCTCAGCTGTACACCATTTTCTTCTTTGGCTTTGCTGACATCTCGGGAAGTGGCAGACATTTCAAACCAGACATGTGTTTTTAAAATAGAATTAGGTAAAAGTTTGTGTGACGAGAAACAATGAGGACTGCAATGCCGTTGAAGTACTTAAGATCTTCACTCTATGTTTTTCAAATTTTTTTCTCTAGATGGATAAATATGAATTAATGGGCTAAATTTTACACATTTATATTTACTTATTTTAAGTAGGCAAAGACTAAAATTTTAGGTTAACTGTTTCCGCGTGGGAAACCCCTTTTCCTCATGTTCCTATGTTCTGCTCAGGATTCACACCGTCCCCGCTGTGACCCGACCATCTCACCACATGCACACCAATGTGATGTCAGGCAAAACGGCGTTTATTGCAAGCGAAACAGCGACCTATATACTTTACATGCTTATCTACGTTCCTACGTCCACGTGCGTTTACTCGCGTCTACTGCGTCTACGCCCCCAAGCATGCGTCACGTCTCTTATCACAGAGCAGGGGAGGTCCTATCACATCACAGCCCGCCTCCTCGTAAACGCTTACGACAACAGTTAACAGTGTCACATGATTAGTTACATCATTTTTACTACAATATTTACAGAAAGAATTCATAAATTAATTCTGGCTCTTGCTGATGTTTTTGGGAAGTTGTGTTAGTAATAGGGATTATTTCATTTGTTTTAGTGTCTAGCAGAACAACTTTGACAGCATTTTGATAGGATAACGGGAGAAATAAAAGAAAAGCCTCTTATATGTTCACATATTAAACAGTCTAAGTTTTTGCCTATCAGTCAAAAAAAAAAAAAATATTAAAAGAAAACAGGGTGAGAAAGAATAAATTAATAGATAAATTAATTGAAGATCACTTCCGTCTTCATCCCGTGTCTTCTCACACCACTAAGCACATTTATTGAGGAATAACCAAGAGAAAATATAAGCAGACAGAATGAATTTGAGATTTCATGTGAATGAATTTGTTACCCTGCTTTTATTCATTCATTTGTTCATCTTTCAAAGCACTTTAAGTCAATTCATTGTTTGTAAACAAGAGAGATACGCTGCATACTAATGTACGAACTGATGATGAAGGGTACATAGACTGTTCATGTTTAAAATGTGTTATGGACCTGTTTAATCTTTAATTTATCAAAAGCTTAATTTAAACAAGCAATTTGTTTGGTGCCATATACATGATCAATATTAAAACAGTAAAATGTTTTTCTTGAATAAATATAATTACTGCTACATTTGGGAAATACTGGGAAATATTTTGTATTCTAAATTTTTGATGAAAGTTAGAAATGACTATTTTTAATTTAATTTAATTTAATTTAATTTAATTTTATTTTATTTTATTTTATTTTATTTTTTCTCTAGTTAGTTATTTCTGTTAGTACAGAAAAGTCTTGTGAGTAACAGAATGAGAAAAATGTCTGACACTTTTATTCTGAACACTTACTGTGCTAGTGCCAAAAGTATCCTAGTTCCTTTATCCTTTTTCCATTCAGATCTTTTAAAAAAATGGTAGCATAGTCTGAAAAATAAATAACTAAACATTACCAAAAGTTTCCACTCTCTTGTTTACTCAAAACTGTTAATTCTCATTTTGCTGTTCTTTACATTTTTGAAGAGAATTTTTGAATATATCTATAAGTAATTAAAAGTGAGACTTCATAGCATGAATTTTGTAAGTAAATAACTAGATTTTTTTTGTATGGCTGGTACAAACTGGGTAGAAATAAACAGTTGTATTCTGCATTTAAAAAAAAAAAAGGGAAAATGAGAGAAAAAAAAGAAGTACTATGTTGAGTTTAGATTTCTTTTTGACTGTGTACAGAAATGTATTAATTTTCTATAACCTCAGGCATTTAAAACATAGAAGTCAATATCTAGTTGGTTTTCTAGACTCCCCTTATAATCACTATTGAAAACCAAGCTCACCTAGGGTGTAATTTATCACATTTAAAGGTGATGATTGAAACAAGTTGGATAAATTGTGCAATTTAAAAGTATCTATTTCTCTCTATTAACTAGAAATGTAGGGCAAACAAATTGTATATAGATCTCTAAAGGTTAAATGAGATATATACCTTACTTCTGATGATTAATAAAGAAGAATATGATATCATAGAATAGTTTCAATCTTGATGTGATATTCTTCCATCCTACTATTTTTGGAACTGCTTTGGAAGTGCCTTAGGCAAGATATTGCTATTTTTTTTAATTAGAAAAGAACAGCTAAGAACTGTTTCTCTCTGGCAATGTACTGGGCCATCTTTAATTCTCCAGCTGTTTTCTTCCCTTGGTGATGGCTTATCTTCTCTAATTTCTCTACTTTTCACAGCTGTTATTTTTTGGTCTTTCTGTAAGTACAAAATATAAGACATTTTTCTTACTATGATCACTTACACTGTATATGTTTTTAAATATTCAAAATCATATTCTACATTTCTCATTACTTTAAATAATAACCTAAAAAAAAAGTGGATGCAGAGAGCATATGTGAAAAAAAATAAAATTAAATCCTGAAACATTTACTGCGTTTTGACAAATTTTCAGTAGGTTCTCCCAAATGTCATAGTTACTACCCAACTGGGCAACTCTTCCTTTAAGATCTTTGCTGTGGAAGTATTTCCATGGGAACCTTGGGAACCTAATGCTGAATCTCTCCTCTAAGACTGCCTGAAAATATTTAATTTCCTCTGAGCTCAATATGCACTTCCCAAAAAGTACACAGGAAAGAATTTGATCATAAGGAGTTCAGGCTAGAAAGTGGGAAGGATCTGAGTCTACAAAGTACTAAGCCTATTTCTGCCACTTCATTTAAATTCTGCTTCATTTCAAAGTAACACGCAAACAGCATATACAGTCTACAAATGAAATCGGTTAGCAAATTGTGATTAATACCTGAGTTATTTACAAAATGAAGGGGCCCTGCAGTGCCACGGAGAAGTCTACCTGTCTGCAGGAAAGCTATGCTATCACTCTCTTATTAAAACATATATTTATAGAATGTCTGTCGGCACTCGGTCAAGTTAGAGTGCTCTCTCAATTTCTTGTAGCATCAGAATAGATCTACTTTATTGCGTCCAACATATATCTTATATACCATCCACTTACAAACAGAAAGTTCCATTAACAGTTAATTGTCCCTAATTTCTCCCAAAAACAGTGATAAAGGATGGAAGGTTTCTTAATTGTGAAGAGTAACAGTGCATACAAAAGAACCTCCTGTTTCTCCTTTGACTCCGTTTTTTCTTTGTCTTACATTCCAGTCTCCCAAGGCTTCACAGTGGTAAGGTCTATCGAGGAGTCTGTTCAGCTCTTTGGTGACTCGGGTGAGTGAGTCTCCCTGTGGGGGAAGATGTAACTGAGTGACTCACCAAAGAGCTTATCAGACTCTTTGATAGACCCTATCACTGTGAAACAAGACAGAGAGCAAACGGTGACTTGCTCACAGTTACGTCTTCCCCCACAAATGTCTGCAAAATAACTATTAAATGGAGATGACAGTTTTGATTTCCTCTTGGGATGCAGATTAACATTTATTAGTACACATTTAGCTACAAAAAGGTCTTTTTAATCAAGGAAATTTTTATAGACCATCTTTAATATTATTAATATATTAATATATTAATATATATTAGCTAATATATATTAGCTAAAATATTAATTATATAATTAAATATCTAAGTCATAGCAAAATTGTAATAAGTATCAAAGAATATATTCTATAGTAATACACCAAGGAAAACAACCTTGCTTTTCCTCTCAGTTGAAGGGACTGCTATTGTGATAAGGAAAAAAATAGTGTTCAGTGACAGTGTTGTTTTGTTTTTATTAGGAAAGAAGAAGGAATTATTGAAGAATAACTTACATGATCAGTGAACTTTTGACCTGAGTATCTGCCCATTACTTGAACTTTCCACGTCTCAGTTCCACTCAAAGTGAATTCACTTCCCATTGTAGACAGCTGTTATGGTACTGCTGAGTGTATGTGTCAAAGGACTCCTAATTTATCCTTGGAGGACAGCTATGCAAACCACTGGCTTTGGACTAAGGATAAATTTGACAGGCTCTATGGAGACATGTTGTAAGTTTTAATAAGAATCCTATTGTGATGAAGTGGCTAAGGAAAACCTTATCGCTGAAAATCTTTGTTGCAGGGCATGGAAAGAATCTGGTGGTTTGATAGGAGAAGTGCATCATAGTCCAGACATATTTTGACACTATTTGTATCCCCAAAATTCAATTATTTAAAATGATCTAGTGAAGATTTGGAGGTTATTGCTGTACATTAAATGGAATGAGGATGTTCTAGAATCCAAATTTAATACATTGCACAGTAACACTCTCCTGCTAAGCTACTGTCACTCTTGAGCTGTAATATTATTATCATATAGAAAGTTGTATATAGCTGCTAAAAGTGAAATCTAGAATGCTACCTGACTGCTTATGTAACCTCCAAAACATTTCTTTATTTTCCCTTTCTTCCACCCCATCCTCCTTCTCCTGTAGGACAAGTCCTGGAGGAGCACAGAAAGACTGTGATTACTGAGGACGGTTCAAGCGTAATATCTTGGCTGATTTGATCCCTGGATAAGCATAGCAACTTTTCATTGGGACACTGAGCAGAAGTTGCTCTCAGACATACTTGGAATAGAGCACATGAACTTGCTTAGGGCCATCATTTCCTGTCTCAGCTGCATGCCTGCTCATGCTGGAGAATGACCTTGTGTGTCATGAAGATGCCTTTTGGAACTTTTGGAAACACTGACATAGCAGTCAGAAAATTGTTCTGAAGCAGCTTGTGCAGAGAATTAAATGATTGTTGAAGTGACAGCTCGATGTCTTACTATAGAGTTTGCTATATTATATTTCTTTCTCTGTAAGAATAAACCTAGTCTTCTTTCTTGGGAGTACTTACAAATCATAGAATCATTGAATTGCTCAGGTTGGAAAAGACTTTAAAAATCATTGAGTCCAACCATGGCCTACCCATACTATCTACTACCCTAACAGCCCTCTGCTAAATCATATCCCTGAGCAGAACATCTGAATGGATTTTAAACACATCCAGGGATGGTGACTCAACCACCTCCCTGGGGGGCCTATTCCAGTGCTTAACAACACTTTCTGTAAAGAAATTTTACTTGATATCCAACCTAAACTTACCCTGGAGCAACTTAAGGCAATTTCCCCTCATCCTGTCACCTGTCACCAGTGAGAAGAGACCAACCCCACTCGTGCTGTAAGCACCTTTCAGATACTGGAAGACAGCAATAAGGTCTCCCCTCAGCCTCCTTCTCCTTCCCCAGACTGAACAGCCCCAGTTCCTTCAGTCAATCCAGTCAATCCTCATAGGGCATATTCTCCAAACTCTTCACAAGCTTCGTTGCCCTTCTTTGGATCTGCTCCAGCACCTCAATGTCCTTTCTGTACTGAGGTGTCCAAAACTGAGCACAGTACTCGAGGTGAGGCCTCACCAATATTGAGTACAGGGGCAGGATGACTTCCTTAGTCCTTCTCACCACTCAGTTCCTGATACAAGCCAGGATGCCATTGGCCTTCTTGGTCACCTGGGCACATTGCTGGCTCATCTTCAGCCGACTGTCTATCAGTACAGCAAGGTCCCTTTCTGTCAGGCAGCTTTCCCGCCACTATTCCCCAAGCCTACAGGGTTGCCTGGGTTTTTGTGACCAAAATGCAGAACCCAACACTTGGCTCTATTGAGACTTGTACAGTTAACCTTGGCCCATTGATCTAAGTCTATCCAGGTCCCTCTGTAGTGCCCTTCTCCCCTCAGGCAGATCAACACTCCCTCCCAAGTTGGTGTTGTCTGCAAATTTACTGAGGGTGCGCTCAATCCCCTCATCAAGATTGTTTAAGTTGTTAAAGACAAGTGGCCCCAGTACTGAGCCCTGGAGGACATAACTTGTGATTGGCCACCAACTGAATTTAACTCTACTGATCACAACTCTTTGGGCCTGGCCATCCAGCCAGTGCTTCACCCAGCAGAGCGTACACCCATCCAAGCTGTGGGCAGCCAGCTTCTCCACGAGAATGTTGTGGGGGACAGAGTCACAGGCTTTACTGAAGTCCAGGTAGACCACATCAACAGTCTTGCTTCATCTACTAAGGGGTCACCTTGTCACAGAATGAAATCAGGTTTGTCAGACAGAATCTACCATTCATAAACCCATGCTGACTGGGCCTGATCCCTGGTTGACCTTTAGCTGGTCCATGATGGCACCCAAGATTATCTGTACCATAATCTTCCCCTGCACCGAGGTGAGACTGTAAGTCTGTAGGTACCAGGATCATCTTTCTGGCTCTTTTTGAAGATGGGCGTCACATTTGCCAGTCTCCAGTCTGCTGGGACATCCCCAGTTAGCCAGGACTGTTAAAGAATAATGGAGAGTGTCTTGGCAACCACATCCACCAACTCCCTCAGCAGCCTAGTATGCAATCCATCCAGCCCCATGGACTTGTGAGCATCCAGCTTTCAGAGCAGTTCCAAACCTATCTCATCATGGATCATGCAGGACCTATTCTGCTCCCCATCCCTATCTACCAGTGCAGGGGGCTGTGTTCCCAGGGAGTAACAAGTCTTACTATTAAAGACTGAGGCAAAGGAGGCATTAAGCACCTCAGCCTTATCCTGATCCTTGGTCACCAAGTTGCCCTCGGCATTCAACAAGGGATGGAGATTCTCCCTAGCCCTCCTCTTACTGTTGATCCTTCACCAGCTGTATCAGTAAGTGATCTCTCACACACTCTAGGAACCTTCAGGACTGTTACCTACCTGCTGTATTATAAATCCAGCAAATATCTGGGAAGTTGAAGCCCCCCATGAGAACAAGGGGGAGAGACATTGAGACCTCACCCAACTGTCTATAAAGAGTTTTGTCCACTTCTTCATCCTGGTTGGGTGGCCTGTAGTAGACTCCCATGATAATCTCAGTCTTATTGGCCTTCACTTTTATCCCGACCCATAAGCTCTCAACTGTATCATCACCACCATTAATTTCCATACATTCACATTCTTTCTTAACATAGAGGGCTACACCATTGCCTTTCCTGCCTTGCCTATCTGTTTTGAAATGTCAGTAGCCATCCATCACAGTACTCCAGCTGTGCAAAAGAAGTAAATTATCTGCAGGAATCAAAGCTATACATTATGTAAAATAAAGCTGTAGCATATAACAAAGACTGTACACCTTAAGGCCAAAATTGATACCTAAACAATTAGGAGTTAGGAAGACCTTTCTTAATCTATAGCTGATCCTAATTGTTCTGAAATACAAATTCATGCACTCCTTTAGAAGAATCACAGAATGGCTTAGGCTGAAGAACACCTAATTCTAACCCCCTGCCGTGAACGGCGGCTCCAACCACTAAATCAGGCTGTCGGAGTACTATCTAACAGTGCTATCCACCTCCAAGGATGGGGCATCCACAACTTCTCTGGGTAGTCTGTTCCAGTGCCTCACCATCCCCTGAATGAAGAATCTCCTCCTAATGCCTAACCTCTTTTAGCTGTAAACCATCCTGCTTATAAGCTCCCTTTAAGGAGTGGAAGGGCACAGTGAGGACTCCCTGGAGCCTTTTCTTCTCCAGGCTTAACAAGCCCAATACTTTCAACCTTCTGTCATAGAAGATGAGCTCCACTCCTTTGATAATTCCTGTCTCTCCTCCGGACCTGCTCCAACAACTCCAAATTCTTCCTGTGCTGAGGTCCCAGATTTATTCAGTAGTCTATGTGGAGTCTCATGAGAACAAAATAGAGAGGGACAATCTACCCCCTCATTCTGCTGGCCACAACTCTTTTGATGGATCCCAGGATAAAGCTGGCCTTCTGGTCTGCAAGTGCACACTGTTGGCTCATATCCAGCTTTCATCCATCAGCCCCAAGCCTTTCTCCAGTGGGCTGCTCTCAATGAGATTTCTCAGTCCATACACATACCTGGGATTCCTGGACCGAAGTGCAACACCTTGCACTTGTTTTTGTTGTAACTTATTAGACTTTTGTGGACATACTTTTTGAACTTTTTGAACTGGGAATTGCTGAGGAGACCAGCTTCAGAGCAGGTAAGACTGCGCTGGATAAGGGATCTAAGCGAAAAAGGCAACGAAAAAGCTCTTTTTAGGGCTGTTTTGAGGGCAGCACAACCACGTGGAAGGCAGCACAAGCCGCCGCCGGGGGCTGGCAGCTTGTGGGCGGGTTGCTGAGGCAGCAGGGGCGGAGCTAGCCCAATCGCGGTTTAGTTTAAAGAGCTCCCGGGAGCACATATCCTTCCAGGTGAGAACGGGGTGTTACCCTCCTCTGACACCGGGGAGGGAGGTCAGAGTGTGAACACAGCCCGCGCTGCTCATACATTACCGCAGGGGCAGGTGTGGACGGTGTGTCTTGTGGCAGGGCACGGCAGTGCTTTGTCCTTGTCTTTGTCCAGGAGATCAGCTCTCCTACTGACAGACCTCGAGACCGCAGGTTAAAACATGGTCTCCACCAGGCGGCGAGCTTCCCCCAAGAGGACTGTGGCGACCCAGACAGAGGGCCTGCCGAGAAACGTAGCGGTTCAGGTCTCTGGCTGTAGGGAGTGCCTGAGCCTGCTGCTGCCGGGGGAGAATGGGAAGGATGCCGCTTGTGCGAGGTGCGAGCAGGTGGAGGAGCTGCTCAGCCTTGTGGTGGAGCTTAGGGAGGAGGTAGGGAGATTAAGAGCCATCAGAGAGTGCGAGCGGGAGATTGATTGGTGGTGTGACTCTCTGCGAGAAAGACGCGGAGATTGCAACCCCCAAACGGTAGTGGACCCTCTCCCTTGCCGCGGTCGAACTGAGAGAGCTAACTTGAGGGCGGAGGAGGAATGGCAGCAGGTCCCAGCTCGGCGATGCGGGCGACCCCCATCCCGACCTACCTCGGTTCCCCAGGTGCCTCTGTGTAATAGGTTTGAAGCCCTGAAACTGGAGGGTGCGGTGGCTGAGGATGAAGTGGGAGATCTGCCTCCATGCGTTCCCAAGGAGAGGCGTCCAGCTCCACGCTTAAAGACTGCCTCCTCCGGTAAAGAAAGGAGGGTGATAGTTGTAGGAGACTCCCTTCTAGGAGGAACTGAAGGCCCAGTATGTCGGCCTGCCCCCACCCGTAGGGAGGTGTGCTGCCTCCCTGGGGCCTGGGTCAGGGATATTTCTAGGAAACTTCCTAGGTTGATCCGCTCCTCTGATTATTATCCCTTATTGATAGTTCAGGCTGGCAGTGATGAGGTCACTGACGGAAGCCTGAGGACTATGAAAAATGACTTTAGGAGACTGGGGAGGTTAGTTGAAGGAGTAGGCGTACAGGTAGTATTTGCCTGTATTCCTACAGGCAGGGAAGGATGCTGAGACCACCAGAAAAACACACCTCATAAACGCGTGGCTGAAAGGCTGGTGCAAAAGCAAGAATTTTGGGTTCTTTGATCATGGGGCGGTCTACTCGGCACCTGGCATGGGGTCTGCTGATGGGTCTCACCTGTCTCGAAGGGGAAACGGATCCTTGCCCAGAAGCTGGCAGGACTTGTGGAGAGGGCTTTAAACTAGATGTGAAGGGGGTAGGGGATAAAACCAGGCCTCCTAGAGATGAGCCTGGGGGAGCGGCGATGGGATTAGGGATGAAGCGAGGGGCTCGGCTGAAGTGCATCTACACCAATGCACGCAGCATGGGCAACAAACAAGAAGAGTTGGAAGCCGTGGTGCGGCAGGCAAGCTATGACCTAGTCGCTATTACGGAAACATGGTGGGACTGCTCCCATGACTGGAGTGCTGCAATGGATGGCTACAAGCTCTTCAGAGAGGATAGGACAGGAGAAGGGGTGGTGGTGTGCTCTGTATGTTAGAGAGTGCTTGATGTTACTGAGCTTGTGGCTGGGGATGATAAGGTTGAATCCCTATGGGTAAAGATCAGGGGAAGGCTGACAAGGCAGACATATTGGTGGGCGTCTGCTATAGACCGCCGAACCAGGATGAAGAGACAGATGAGGTTGTTCTATGAGCAGCTGGCAGAAAGCTGCGAGATCGCCGGCCCTTGTCCTCATGGGGACTTCAACTTCCCTGACATATGCTGGGAATACAACGCAGCACAGAAGAAAGCAGTCTAGGAGGTTTCTGGAGTGATGGAGGATAACTTCTGATGCAGTGGTAGAGAAGCCTACGAGAGGAGCTGCCCCGCTAGACCTGCTGTTCGCAAACAGAGAAGGTCTGTGGAAGATGTGGGGTCTGGTGGGCTGTCTTGGACAGAGTGACCATGAGATGGTAGAGTTCTTGATTCTTGGTGGAGCCAGGAGGAAGAACAGTAAAACTGTTACCTTGGACTTCCGGAGGGCGGACTTTGAATTGTTTAGAAGACTAGTAGGGGGAGTCCCCTGGGTTTCGGTCCTAGAGGGTAAAGGGGTCCAAGACAACTGGTTGCTCTTCAAGAAGGTAGTCTTACAGGCGCAGGAACGGGCTGTCCCCCTGAGCTGCAAAATGAGCCGGCGGGGAAGGAGACCGGCGTGGATGAATAGGGAACTTTTCTTAAGGCTCCGGGAGAAAAAGAGAATCTACCTCCTGTGGGAGAAGGGACGGGTGACTCAGAAAGAGTACAGAGAAGTTGTTAAGGTGTGCAGGGAGAAAATCAGAAAGGCGAAAGCCCAGCTCGAACTCAACCTGGCCACTGGGATAAAAAGAAACAAGAAACCCTTTTACAAATATATTAACAGTAAGAGGAGGACTAAGGAGAATCTCCATTCTTTACTGATGAGGCTGGGAATGTGACTACTGAGGATAAGGAAAAGCGGAGATCCTGAACGCCTTCTTTACGTCTGTCTTAAAGGTCAGACCAGTTATCCTCAGGGTACCCCCCTTTTTGACCTGGTGGTCTCGGCTGGAGAGCAGGCTAAAACCACCACGATTCAGGAGGAAACAGTCAGAGACCTGCTACTCCAACTGGACTGTCACATAAGTCCATGGTGCCGGATGGAGATTCACCCGAGAGTGCTGAGGGAACTGGCGGAGGTGATAGCCGAGCCGCTTTCCATCATCTATCAGCGCTCCTTGTTGACTGGTGACGTACCGGAAGACTGGAAGCTTGCCAATGTGACTCCCATCTACAAGAAGGGCTGTAAGGAGGACCCGGGGAACTACAGGCCTGTCAGCCTGACCTCGGTGCCGGGGAAGGTTATGGAACAGATTGTCTTGAGGGAGATCACGCGGCAATGCGGGACAACCGGGGGATCAGGCCTAGCCAGCATGGGTTTCACGAAGGGTAGGTCCTGCTTGACCAACCTGATCTCCTTCTATGATAAGTGACCCGCCTGGTGGATGAGGGAAAGGCTGTGGATGTTGTCTACCTAGACTTTAGTCAAAGGCTTTTGATACTGTCTCCCACAGCATTCTCTGCAGAAGCTGGCAGTCCGTTGGCTTGGACAGGTACACTCTTGGCTGGGTAAGGAACTGGCTGGAGGCGGGCCCAGAGAGTGGTGGTCAATGGAGCCAAATCCAGCTGGTTACCGGTCACGAGTGGGGTTCCCCAGGGGTCGGTGCTGGGGCCGTCCTCTTCAATATCTTTATTGATGACCTGGATGAGGGCATTCAGTGCACCCTCAGTAAGTTTGCAGATGACACCAAGCTGGCTGGAGTGTTGATCTGCTGAGGGGTAGCGAGGCCCTGCAGAGGGATCTGGACAGGCTGGATAGCTGGGCTGAGGCCAATGGGATGAGGTTTAATAAGGCCAAGTGCCGGGTCCTACATCTTGGCACAGCAACCCCAAGCAACGCTACAGGCTTGGGGCGGAGTGGCTGGAAGACTGTGTAGAGGAAATGGACCTGGGGGTGTTGGTTGACGCTCGGCTAAACATGAGCCGCAGTGTGCCCGGTGTAGCCAAGAAGGCCAATGGCATCCTGGCTTATATCAGAATAGTGTGACCAGCAGGAGCAGGGAAGTAATTGTCCCCCTGTACTCAGCTCTGGTGAGGCCGCACCTTGAGTACTGTGTCCATTCTGGGCCCCTCACTACAAGAAAGACATTGAGTGCCCTGGAGCGTGTTCAAAGAAGGGCAACAAAGCTGGTGAGGGGTCTGGAGCACAGGCCTTATGAGGAGCGGCTGAGGGAGCTGGGATTGTTCAGTCTGGAGAAGAGGAGGCTCAGGGGAGACCTTATTGCTCTCCATAACTACCTGAAGGGAGGTTGTAGCGAGCTGGGGGTCGGCCTCTTCTCTCGTGTGACTGGTGATAGGACTAGGGGGAATGGTTTCAAGCTGCGCCAGGGAAGATTCAGACTGGACATTAGGAAATACTACTTCTCTGAAAGGGTGGTCAGGCACTGGAATGGGCTGCCCAGGGAGGTGGTGGAGTCACCGACCCTGGAGCTGTTCAAGGAACGTTTGGATGTTGTGTTGAGAGATATAGTTTAGCAAGAACCATGGGTGATAGACGGATGGTTGGACTGGATGATCTTATAGGTCTTTTCCAACCTTAGTGATTCTGTGATTCTGTGATTCTGTGAACCTGTCCAGGTCCATCTGGATGGTTCTGTTCCTCTTATTGTGTCTGTTACACCACTCAGGTTGTTTTCATCAGCAAACTTGCTGAGTTTTGGTTCTTTTTTTTTGAACATAGGGATGGTGATTCCATCAACACTATGTTTAGCCCATCTCAGTACATTATCACCCATTCTGAAAATAAATTTTTTCATGATACCCAAATTGAACCTTCCCTGGTGCAAATTAAAACCTTGTCTTATTGCTGGTTACCTGGGAAAAGAAGCTGAACCTATCCCTCTTGCTAAATCTCCTTCTGTGGAGTTGTAGATAGGTCTCCTCTACAGGAGAGGTCTCCCCTGATCCTCCTTCTCTCCAGACTAAAAAATCCAGTTTCTTCAGCCATTCCCCATAAGACACCTCACAACCTTTGTTGCCCTTCTATGGACAGACTCCAGGGCCTCAATGCCTTTCTTGTAGTGAGCAGCCCCCCAAAAAACTGAACACAGCACTTGAGGTGAGGCCTCACCAGAGCTGAGTATAGAGGAATGATCACCTTCCTGCTCTTGCTGACTAAATTATTTTTGATACAATCTAGGATGCCATTGGCCTTTTTGGCCACCTGAGCCCACTGTTGGCTTATGATCAGCTGGATGCCAGCTAATACCCTCATATCCTTTTTCTCCACACAGCATGCACATTTTTCTGTAAATATTAGTCTTGATTTAAAAACACTGAACATGTAGACTAGATGATAAGATGTACAAAACTAATGAAACTACATGATATCACAAAAATAAATTACTCGTGAATTAAAAATTCTTGATTTGAAATCTACATTGGTAGGGCATTGAGAATCAGCCTTTTCTGAATGAGCATTCATCTTTGTTACTCTGTCACTGGCAGAGTCTTCACTGTTACTTGCATGCAATATGGGAGAACACAGACTGGGGAGGCAGATTGATGCTTCACTGAAATCCATTTTAGCTGATCAAGTCCATATAAAGGAAAATGAAAAACAAGAGCTGCAGTCTGTAACATGAGGTCAGATAAGTGAAAGCGTCATCAGTACCTCGCAGTATGAATTAATGAAAGCATGCATTTTATTTTTAAAAGTAGAATGAGGGGAATAAACGGTGTAAATCAACTTCACCTAAATAAACTTGTCTGATGATTATTTTTGACTGTATTCTTGCATTTTTATTTGATTTTTAGTATGATTTTCTACACCGACTTTAATGAGTAATGTTAGCAAGTTGCACAGTGTTGCAAGTGTTTTTCTTTTTTTTTTTTTTTTCATTTTCATAAAGAGAAAATAAAACACCCAATAATCTTTTCTCACTATTGGAAAACTTGGAGTTTCCAGCCTGTGGCAAGGTATACATTTCATGCAGTAATATAGTTCACATTACAGTAGCAATGGACTTGAAGCATATAGGTAAGATATAGGTAATGTTAGACTTCTGGTTTCTAATGGTGTCTCTTTAGACACAAAGTTTGCTAAATCAGATCATAGTTTTGCTATAATGGAATGATTTTTTTATCACATATTACTAAAAATTACAGCCAAATCATTGGAGCTAAGGATTATATATATACATCTGAAGTTTCTTCATTAGACATTTGTTTTAAAGTTGGTGGATGAAAGAATAGATCACGTGCCTGCTGAAAAAGACTTGAGGATGTGTGTGACATCTTTTTCCCATAAATCCAGAGCTGTTAGGCTTCAGGGATTAACCTTATATGATAGAGAAGGTATCATCTGTTGGCAATCAGGGCATGCTGTATTTATTTGCCATGCCTGTGTTAAGCTAAGGCCATAAGACTTCTGCTGTGCCTTAGCATTCCGGAGAAAAAAGATTTGTGACAGTTTGTTTCAGACTGTTCAAATGAATTGGGAAGAATAGTAACACCAGCTAACTGATCTGCATACCTGTTTCCGTCTACCAAAAGTCCTGGCAAAGCAGTATGTGATCAGATGTGTTATGAAATATCATGTCGTTTCCACTGAGAATTAACTAAGGACAAAAGAGTATACAGAAGCTTGAAAAATTGTTCATTAGAAATGTCATAGAATCATAGAATCATACAATCATAGAATGGCCTGGGTTGAAAAGGACCACAGTGATTATCTAGTTTCAACTTCCCTGCTATGTGCAGGGTCACCAACCGCTACACCAGGCTGCCCAGAGCCACGACCTGGTCTTGAATGCTTCCAGGGATGGGGCATCCACAACCTCCTTGGGCAAATGTTCCAGTGTGTCACCACCCTCTGTGCGAAAAACTTCCTCCTAACATCTAACCTAAACCTCCCCTATCTCAGTTTAAGACCATTCCTTCTTGTCCTATCACTATCCCCCCTTGTAAACAGCTGTTCCTCTTCCTGTTTATATGTTCCCTTCAAGTACTGGAAGGCTGCAATGAGGTCTCTCCGGAGCCTTCTCTTCTCCAAGCTAAACAAGGCCAGTTCCCTCAACCTTTCCTCATAGGTGAGGTGCTTCAGCTCTCTGATCATTTTAGTGGCCCTTCTCTGGACCTGCTCTCAGAGCTCCATGTCCTTGCTGCACTGGAGGCCTGGAAGCAGTACTCCAGATGGGTCCTCACAAGAGCTGAGGGGGACAGTCACCTCTCTCTCCCTGCTGGCCACTCCTCTGTCCCTGCAGCCCAGGATATAGTTGGCCTACCAGGCTGCAAGCACACACTGCTGGCTCACATTCAGCTTCTCATCTACCAAGTCCCCCAAGTCCTCCACAGGGCTCAAGGTGTTCTTCTCCCATTCTGTATAAACACCTGGGATTGCCCTGGCCAAAGTACACCACCTTGCATGTGACCTTGTTGCACCTCATTATATTCTCATGGGCTCACTTCTCCAGCCTGTTCAGGTCCCTCCAGATGGCTTCCCTGGCTTCCCTTCCCTCCAGTGTATCAACTGCATCACTCAGCTTGGTATGGTCTGCAAACTTGCTGAGGGTACACTCAATGCCATTATCTATGTCATTAATAAAGATGGTGAAGAGCACTGGTCCCAAGACCAACACCTGAGGGGCACCACGTGTGATGAATCTCTACTCTGACATAGAACCATTGATAATAACCCTTTGGCTACGACCAGCCAAACAATTCTTAATCCACTGAACAGTCCATCTTTCAAATCCATACCTCTCCAGTTTAGAGAGAAGGATGTGGTGAGGGACCATGTCAAAGGCTTTGCAGAAGTCCAGATAGATGACATCCATTACCATTCCTCTCTCCACTGATGCTGTCACTCCATCATAGAAAGCTACCAGATTGATCAGGCATGATCTGTCCTTGGTGAAGGGCTAAGAGTTGGGTTCTGTGTTTTGGTCACAACAACCCCAGACAACCCTGTAGGCTTGGGGAATAGTGGCTAGAAAACTGCCTGACAGAATGGGACCTTGGTGTACTGATGAACGGTCAGCTGAAATATGAACCAGCAGTGTGTCCAGGTGTCCAAGAAGGCCAGTGACATCCTGGCTTATATCAGAAATGGTGTGGTGAGCAGGACTGGGGAAGTCATCCTGCCCCTTCACTCAGTACTGGTGTGGCCCCACCTTGCGTACTGTGTTCAGTTTTGAATACCTCAGGACATTGAACACAGAAAGGACATTGAGGTACTGGAGCAGGTCCAAAGAATGGGAAACAAGGCCTGTGAAGGTCTTAAAGAATATGTCCTATGAGTGTGAGGAGAAGGAAGCTGAGGGGAGACCTTATTGCTCTCTTTCAATATCTGAAAGGTGGTTACAGCACGAGTGGGGTTGGTCTCTTCTCACTGGTGACAGGTGACAGGATGAGGGAAAATTGCCTCAAGTTGTGCCAGGGGAGATTTAGATTGGATATCAGGTAAAATTTCTTTACAGAAAGTGTTGTTAAGCACTGGAATAGGCTCCCCAGGGAGGTGGTTGAGTCACCATCCCTGAATGTATTTAAAACCATTTGGATGTGGAGCTCAGGGACATAATTTCGCAGTGAGTTGCTAAGAGTTAGGGTAGTATGATTAGGTTGTGGTTGCACTTGATGATCTATAAGGCCTTTTCCAACCTAAGCAATTCTATGTTTCTATGATTCTTTTTCCCTTGCAGTTAACGGAGCCAGATAACTCAGCCTTTCCTCATATGGGAGATGCTCAAGGCCCTTTATCATCTTTGTGACCTTCCACTGGACTCCTTCTAGGATATCCCTGTCTTTTTTGAATTGAGGAGCCCAGAACTGGACACGGAATTCTAAATGTGGCCTCATCAGGGAAGAGTAGAGTTGGAGAATTACTTCCTTCAATCTGCTGGCCACACTTCTTTTAATGCCCCTCAGGCTAGCGTGGGTCTTCTTGGCCTCAAGGCCTTACTGCTGGGTCATGGCTAATCCAAACACCCAGGTCCTTCTCTGGAGAGGTCTTCTCCAGCAGGTCTTCCCCTCTACTGGTGTGTATACTCCTCACCAAGTGAAGAACCCTGCACTTCCTCCTGATGAATCTTATCAGGTTCCTCCCTACTTGACTCACTGGTCTGTCCAAGTCTTGTTGAATGGTACCGCAGCCTTTTGGTATGTCATCCACTCCTCCCCACTTTGTGTCATCAGCAAACTTGCTGAGGGTGGACTGTCTGTCTTTATTCAGGTCATTGATGAAGATGTTGAACAAGACTAGACCCTGCACCAATGTCTGGGGAGCACTGCTAATTACAGGTCCCCAACCAGACTCTGCACCACTGATGACAATCCAGCTCTCAGTTCACCTCACCATTCTCTCATCTGTCCCAAACTATCTAAGTGTCATAACAAGGATGCTATGGCAGATGGTGTTGTCAGATGCTTTGCTGTAATTAAGATGCACAACGTCCACTGCTCTCCTTGCATCTACCCAGCCAGCGATGACACCATAGAAAGGTAACAAATTAGTTAAGCATGTTTTCCCCTTGTTGAACCCATGCTGGCTGCTCTTCGTAACATTCTTCTCTTCCAATTGGCTGGAGAGCGTATCCAGAACAAGTTCTTCTAGGCATGGAAGTGAGACTGACTGGCCTTTTGTGTTCCAAATCCTCCTTACCCTTTTTGAAGACTTTAATGACATTGGCTATCTTCCAGTCTTCATTTACATACCCTGTTCACGAAGACCTTTCAAAGATCATAGAGAGCAGCTCAGCAGTCTCATCTGCCAGCTCCCTCAGCACACATAGGTGCATTCCCTTGGGAACCATGGATTTGTGTACATTGATTTTGGCTAGACACTCTCTGACCAGATCATCTTCGGCCAACAGGAAGTCCCTTTTCTCAGACTCTCTCTCTTACCTCCAGAATCTGGGATTCCTGTGTACTAGTCTTATCATTAATGACTAAAGCAAAGAAGGCATTCAGAATCTTCTCCTTCTCAGTCCCCTGTTACCAGGGAACCCACTTCATTTAGTAAGGGACCAACATTTTCCGAGATCTTCTTTTTACTGCTGACATACTTAAAAATATCTTTCTTCTAATCTAGTACATGGTTTATTTCCAAAGGGGCCTTAGCCCTCCATGTTGCATCCCCACAGGCCCTGACAATGTTCCTGTATTCTTCCTAGGTGGTCAGGTCCTTTTTCCACATTTCACAGACCTTCTTCTTTATTTTTAGTTTATCTATGAGTTCCTTGTTCATCCACTCAGGCCTCCTGCAACCTTTCCCTGATTTCTTATTCTTAGGGATGCAGCGGTCCTGAGCTTGGAAGAAGTGTCAGCCAGCTCTCACTGGCTCACTCATCTTCTGACACTCTTGCCCAGGAGATACTTCTTCTATACAAGTTATTGAACTCCACCATCCCACGATCGCTGCATATTAAGCTGCCTCCAGCCTCCACATGCCTGAGCAGCCCTTCTGTATTAGTAACAACATAATCAGTTAAAACACCCCTCCTCATAATCTCCTCACTTGCATCAGAAAGTCATCTTCAGTGCATTGCAGGAACCACTTGGACATTATGTGCCTGACTGCATTCTTATCCAACAAGTATCAGGATAGAGTGCAAAATGATGATTTCAAAGGCAATGTTTGGAACATGATATTAGTGCAATGGTGAATCACAAGATGATATAGGAAGTTAAATGTCAACCTACATGTTTTTTAACCAGCCTGTTTTTCTGATTTTTCAGAGCATATATAGAATTTATAATAAAGTAAAAGTAGGACCTCTTCCTTTATAACAGTCAGTCTTAGACACTAGACATTTTAACAGTTCAGCACATGAAATTCATTGAATTATCCAGATGTGTAAGCTGACTATTGTCAATCAAATATCATCTGTGTCTATTTATCAGAACAAAATCAAAGAGCAGAAAATAATTTTTGGAGAGTTGACACATTTCATTCTTTTAATTCTTTTATATGGTAAAGTTAAACAAAAGTTCTAAAAAAGTTATTCAGTCAGAAAAACAAAATTTATTTCAGAACTTGTGACTATGAATATACCGCTAATGATTGCACACAAGATTAAACCTAGTAAAGATCTTTGCTTCAAAGCAAAGGAAAACTCCTCAACAACAAGCTTTTTCCCTGACACTCCCTGCTTTTAACTTGCCATTGCTACAGGTTATCTCTTTTGTTCATATTGTTACTCTTCTGTACTTCTGTAAAGACTCAACATTATGCTTTTATAGTAACAGATAATCTTTATAACAGTACTGTCAAGTTTTCAATGTTTCTTTTGTAGGTGCGGAGGAGGCCCAGTAAGTTTCTGAAGATGCAAGACACTATTTGTACCAATCGACTCTGGTTCTTCCTGTTTGTAGAATCAGAAACTTGATGCTACAGTATGCTGATGGAAAGAGTGGTATTGTATTTTTCAAAATTAATAAAAATGAGAAATGGCTCTGAGCTTATATCTGAGCCCAGATATAAATTAAATATGACACAAAATTTGTTGAAGTTCCGTATCTCAATGCCTTTTTGGACTTGAACAGAATTCTACAGATGACTGTAGCAGATGAAGAGGAAAGATTAAGAACGAGTTGAAGGACAAGTGATTTGAGTGTTTTGATTCTGAAGATTTTGATTTGATTTGAATATTCTAGATTAGCAATTTAAGGAAATTGCATCTGAAAGAACTACAAGTAGTATCCTTCTATTTCTTCTTTCGATATAATTTCAAGTGTGGTATTATGTCATTAGCAAGTTTAAATATTATACCTATGTCATAAGTTTCTTTGAAAGTTCTTTCACATTAAGTGAAATATTTATTCTAATTAGATGCACTTTGGTCACAGCAACTCCAGTAAATGCTACAGACATGGAGTAGAGTGGCTGGAAGACTGCGTAGAAGAAACTGGCCTGGGGGTATTTGTTGATGCTCATCTGAACAGTATCCAGCAGTGTGCCCAGGTGGCCAAGACGGCTAGTGTCTCTGTGGCTTGTATCAGAAATAGTGCTGCTAACAGGAATAGGGATGGAATTGTCCCTCTATGGTCAGTACTGGTGAGGCTGCATCTTAAGTACTGTGTTCAGTTTTGGCCTCCTCACTACAAAGAAAGACATTTAGGCCCTGGTGCATGTTCAGAGAAAAGCAACAATGGGATGAGGAATCTGGAGCATGTCTAATGAGGTGTGGCTGAGGGAGCTGAGATTGTTTAGCCTGGAGAAGAGGAGGCTCAGGGGTGACCTTATTGCTCTCTATAACTACTTAAAGGGAGGTTGTGGGATGTGAACTGGGGATCAGCCTTTTCTCTTATGAAAGACTAGAGGAAATGGCCCCAAGTTGCACTAAGGGAGATTCAGGCTGGATGTTAGGAAAAACTACTTTTTCGAAAGAGTGCTCAAGCACTGGAAAGGACTGCCTAGGGATGTGGTGGAGTCACCGACTTTGGAGGTGTTCAGTAAATATTTAGATGTTGTACTGAGGGACATGATTTAGTGAGAACTATGGTAGGCGAATGGCAGGTCTTTTCCAACCTCGGTGATTCTACAATTCTACACAAAACAAAGCCACTGATGTTAAAAAAAAATAAGTGCTTGGGAGAGCTCTTTCAGTCACACTCACAATAGTAATGTTCATTTTATTGGCTGAAGTGAACTGCTAAGTTCATGCTGTGCTGTGATGTGTAAATTTTTCTCCTTCTGTTCTTTTATCATAATATGTTTATCACCCATGGTGTGACAGATTGATACATATAAAAAGAAGGAACAGGATAACTGGTTCTTTATTTTCACAAAACAAAATTTCGGAGTGGTTCTGATTTTTCTTTAAGTGTAGTTTTCTTTTATGATGCTGATTCTGTGATAACTAATATAACAGCTAAACTGGACAATAATTTCTTCTAGCTGTAAGTAATGGTCATTTAAAAAAAAAAAAAAAGGTTGAAAAAACCATCAGTGTAGGGTCCTGTTGAATGAAATATAGAGTGATTATTTACAGGGAAGATTTTCAAAACTGCCAAAAGATTCAGGAGAAGAAATTGAACTGAATGTTAATATCATTTCTCTTCCTAAATCTCTTGGATGCTTTTGAAAATTCAGCTTCTACATGAGTGTATTACAAATGATGTTTTTAAAATACTTGGAAAAATCCATTTATTTTTCAGTTCTTCCTTTAATGCTCATTGTTTACTATGGTCATAATTTGCATTCCAAAATTGTGTACTCTTCAAAAAAATAAAAACCATTTTATTATTTTGTCTTACTATTTCTTAATTAACCTGTACATCTAATTTTCTGGACATACACTGAAATTATACATGTAAGATAACGTGGGTTTTTTTTTTTTTTTTTTTTTTTTTTTTTTCCTGATGAACTTTTGAATTCTATATATTTAAGCTGGATTCTCTGCCTTGAAAGGGATTTTTCTTGTCAAATTTCTTATTCTTCATGAAATCCTGCTCAGAATAAGTATCTTTTTGGCTAAAGATGCAGCCATTGAGTCCATGTCTACTTAAAATAAGTAAAAGTTTCAAATCCAGTATTTCAAGTTTGTTGGGAGATTACTGCGTATTCTGCTCAAACTCTGGACCAGAGGACTATACACATTTTGAAAAACCTTTCGGCAAGAAGGTTCTTCCTGAGCCAGAATTTCACAAGTGAGCTTTTGTTTCAGAATGATTGATACTGGTTCTGCTTTTATGTCCTTCACCAAGTTTCTGAACTACTTTTTGCATTAATATGCAAATCATTTCCAGATAGTGAGCTTATTCGTTATGCAGAACTGATCTTAGAGAGTATGGATTTAATTTCTTTGTTTTTCTTTTTTAAAGTATTTGCTGCATCTAGTGTGGCTTAATGTTCACTATGCATCTTTTTGCCACTACTATCTATTGGAGAATTTCTTTGTCTATGTGTTGTAGATGTTTATTTATAGAATTGCTTGTTCTCTGGTGAAAAATAGTAAGTGTTCAAAACTGAATAGAAAATAACTTCACTTTCCTAAGGATGCTGGGCACGTGTAGGCAAGGTAATTCCTTTTTAACTAACTTTATTTGGAAAGGGTCTGTCTGAAATCTGGCTTGACTAAACAGTCATACAGTGAGCTACTGGCAACACTAAGACATTATGGTTAACTAGTGAAGATAAGATCCTTCCTTTTGAGAGTCCTTAATTTGTTGCACTGATCAATCTCTAGCAAATTCAGGGGCAAACACAATTATATCTCATTATAAAAAGCTCTCTCAACAAATCTATTGCTGTTTGTAATTCCTGAATCTCTGGAATTTGATGTAGCATACTCATACTATGTCAAATCTCATAATTAAAAAGTTTCTGTTGACATTCTTGTCTTTATTACTCACTGGTGAAACATTTAATGATGTTTGAGAAACTAAGTTTTTATGAAACAAAGCCTATCACCTATTATCACACAGATTTTAAGAGTAAAGAGAGAAAATATTTTCTTATGGACTGTTTCAATAGCATGACTAGAATTTTCTCATGCATCCTGCAAGTGATTACTATTTTGGTGGTAAAACAATGCAAGTACGATTATATTTTTGAATAAGCAATAATAATGAGTTGAACAAAGACTGCAATACTAATCCAGCAGCACATCAATCTGTCTTGTTCTTTTCACTCACTATAATGAGACATGGTGAAATTTCTTTTTGGTTCATATAATTTCAGTGGCCATCATAGCCCATATGATCAAAGATGCGTAGAAAAGGAAAGATGTTTATGTGTGTCACATGTAATATGAGTTACATCATCTTTAGATGAAATGAAACTTTGAAAATTAGTTAAAGACTCAAGACACAATCTGATGCTTTTTTTGTTCTTCTTTTTTCTTCTTAATGTTATGCTTTGGTAAGGTGAAATAGTTGTACTGCAGTAAAGCCTCTCCATACATGCTAAGAGGGCATGCAATTCTCTGACAGATTGGGACTAGATGTTAGATTTACAGCTTGAATCACATATACAGATGAAATCCTCTACATATATAGGTTGTCTAATTAAACATGCAATGCTTATGAAATGGCTGCTGTTTTGGATGATCGGAAACCTAGGTTTTCCAGAGGTCAAAATGGAAACTTTTTCAGTTTTAAATAAAGACTCAGTTGTCTGTAAATGAGCACTGTCTTAAATATGTATTGTCTACAAGCTAGAGCATTGAGTAATGCAGCTACTAATCTGTAACATTTGTACTTCCATATGTCAAAGCAACTTTGTAAAATAAGGTAAAATCTAGTACTTCACAACAAGGAGAAGTGAATCAGCAACTTCTACAACAACAGTGTAGACAATAGATTATTAATTACATTTTCAGGTACCAAATTTTCAGTTAAGATCTTGCAAAATGAAAAAGTTGTTATTTATTTTGATTACCATTATTCACTGTGTGGCTTTATTTATTTGTTGTAAATGATGTGCATCTCTAACTTTACTGATTCAGCCTTTTTGTTTTGTTCCCCAGGATGCTGATCAGAATATTTATTGGTTACTTTAAAAGCATGAATGAACATATCTTTCTAGTTCTCCTTTGAAAGTCTGTCATTTTTGGTTATCGGTATTCCACATCATAACATCATGTAGTGCACTGGGAGTTAAAGTATTATTGCTCAAGTTCTGGGTACCTGTCTGGAAGAAAAGAACTACATACCGCAGGGGGCTTTGTGGTTAGAGAGGTGATACAGTTGCTGGCAAGGTAACCTGATGCCTTCTTTTTTGTCAGGTTCTCCTTCCTGCTGCTCAACCGAACAGCGCATCTCACTTCAGTGTTATGGTGAGGCCTATCCACCTTTTGCACATTCTCTCTCATTATATTTGGTTTAGTAGCTTTAATTCTAACTATATTGTATTATAGTGTGTTATCTTGCATTCTGATGCTATATTTAGTAAATTTGTTTGTTTCTCCTCAGATCATTGCTGCTGTTTTTAATTATTTTTGGGGTCGTTTGTTTCCCTTTTCCAGAGGCGTGGATTTGTGAAATTCCTCCACTCCACTAGTCACAGAACTGAGCCAAGCCAGCCCATAAACTGTTGACAAAGTGGAAGTACTAGGTCTCCATTTTTTTTGTAGAGAGAGAATCATAGCACTGTGGGACTAAAAGTTTCATTTTCTAATATTTTCAGATACTTCAATGTCAGATAAAAAAAATCAAGGATTTTCTTTTACATCTCTGCTAAATTGTAGATCATTTTAAGGTGTACCAAATTTCAAGATGGCTTGATATTTGGTGATGGAGTGCCTTGACACTTGCATTAAAAGTTTATAGAATTCATTTGAAACCCACATTTAAATCAAGATTGTAAATCTCACAAAATGGATAAAGACACAGAAAATAAAGTCTGTAAGGTTTTTTCTGCTTGCAGTGTTTTAAACTTGCCAGATCAACAAGTGTCTTTTTGACTTTATCAGACTTTAGCACACGTATTAGCTTTTTATTTGCAGAGAATGAAACTTCACTATGTTGCACTAAACAATTAAATAATGTAATGTGTTAAGTAATCTAGATACTCCCCCCAGCACCTCTCAATTGTATTTAATTTAAAATTATGAGACAGTTTAATTTAGAAAATGCAATCATATACCTATTTCACGATTGTATTTAGGTGGTAACAGCTAGTAGATGTGGCCAAAAGACAAGACAAAGAATGTTTTCTGCTACCTGTATTATGTCAATCAATACAAATAATAATAATTTTTTTTTTTTTAAATTAGAAATAGACCTCTTAATAGTTTTTGCTGTTCTAGTATGTTTTTATAAACACAGCTGCTGTAAAATAAACATCAGAGAAATATCTTAAGCTTCATAACTTTCTGCTATGTTCTCACAATTGATTGAATGTTTTTTTTTCAGAACAAAATTTCTGATTAATTTTTGGGCTATCTGAAGTCATTCTCTCATTGGAATGCTTTCCATACTTTTATTTTCAGAGTTTATCTTTTACAGATACCTATTTGTTAAGACTAGGAAACCTGCTTTAAATTACTTCTTTAAATTGCTGTTACTTTTGGAGGCTTACTGGTGTGACTCCCATATTCAAGAAGAGCCATAAGGATGATCTGGGGAACTACAGGCCTGTCAGCCTGACCTCGGTACCGGGAAAAGTCATGGAGCAAATTATCTTGGGTGAGATCACATGACACATGTGCGGTGTCCTGGGGATCAGATCCAGCCAGCACGGGTTCATGAAAGGCAGGTTGTGCTTGACCAACCTCATCTTCTTCTATGACTGGGTGACCAGACTGGTAGATGAGGGAAAGGCTGTTGATGTAGTCTACCTAGACTTCAGCAAAGCCTTTGACACAGTCTCTCACAGGATTCTCCTGCAGAAACTGGCTGCCCATGGCCTGGACAGGTATACTCTTCTTTGGGTAAGAAACTGGCTAAAGGGCCGTGCCCATCGGGTAGTGGTTAATGGAGTTAAGTCCAGATGGCAACCCATTTCAAGTGGTGTTCCCCAGGGGCTGGTACTGAGGCCTATCTTGTTTAATATCATTACTGATGACCTACATGAGGAGATTGAGAGTACCTTCAGTAAATTTAAAGATGACACCAAGTTGGGAGGTGGTGTTGATCCTCCTGAGGGTAGGGAGGCCCTTCAGAGGGATCTAGATAAGCTGGATTGCTGGGCTGAGGTGAATGGGATGAGGTTCAACAAGGTCAAGCGTCAGGTCCTGCATTTTGGCCACAGCAACCCCATGCAACACTATAGGCTTGGAGACGAGTGGCTGGATAATTGTGAAGAGGAAAGGGGCCTGAGGGTGTTGGTTGATGCTCAGCTGGACATGAGCCAACAGTGTGCCCAGGTGGCCAAGAAGGCCTATGGCATCCTGGCCTGTATTAGAAATAGTGTGGCCAGTAAGAGCAGGGAGGTAATCATCCCCCTGTACTCAGCACTGATGAGGCCGCATCTCGAGTATTGTTTTCAGTTTTGGGCCCCTCACTACAAGAAAGACATTGAGGCCCTGGAGCATGTCCAGAGAAGGGCAACGAAACAGGTGAGGGGTCTGGGGCACAAATCTTATCAGGAGCAGCTGAGGGAGCTGGGATTATTCAGTCTGGAGAAGAGGAGACCTCACTGTACTCTACAACTTCCTGAAGGGAGGTTGTGATGAGGAGGGAGGCCTCTTCTCCCAGGCAGCAAACAGGACCCGACGAAATGGCCGCAAATTGTTCCAGAGGAGGTTTAGGTTAGGAAAAACCTTTTCTCTCAGAGAGTGGTCAGGCACTGGAATGGCCTGCTCAGGGAGGTGGTGGAGTTGTCGTCCCTGGCAGTGTTCAAGAGGTGCCTGGATGAGGAGCTACGAGATGTGGTTTTAGTTTGTGGTAGCAATGGTAATGAGAAGATGGTTGGACTAGATGATCTTACAGGTTATTTCCTGATTTTATGATTCTTTCAGTCTTCCTATTCCTCACTTCTTTTCACATGGCATTTTGTTTAGAGTGATAAAAATCCTACCAATAAGACAGTATTTTTTTTTTCTTGCCTTTAAATTGTCACTAGTAAGTCTTCCAAAGGACACTGGTTGTGAATAATCATGATGGCCATTATCTAGCTATCAATTCAAGTGTGAAGATAGACTTTTGATGCTTATGATAATATATATGATCATGCAACTGAAGACCTGGTAGAATTTTGATTTATTATGACAAATTAAATGCTCATATACAACTATTTCTCTCTAGAGTTCACACAAGTAGG
Organism: Lophura nycthemera; assembly: GCA_021292215.1. Classification (NCBI taxonomy): domain Eukaryota; kingdom Metazoa; phylum Chordata; class Aves; order Galliformes; family Phasianidae; genus Lophura; species Lophura nycthemera. The sequence continues at coordinate 62,799 of JADANK010000345.1, forward strand.
GCAATGAAATTCTATTTCTGTAAGATTTTTTTCATTTCTAACTGTGCAGATGAATTGTTTTGTTTAAAATTAGAAAATATGTCTGGATATTATGAGAGCAGAAAACAAGGACACATCACTATGGAACACGAAGGCAATTAAGTTTTTATTTGCAAAACACCAGAGGAGCTGGATTGCTGTTGGTATGTGTTTTTTATTCCCACTATTTTGGTAATGTTTAATTTAGAATCAGGGAATCATAGAATCACAACGGTTGGTAAAGACCTACAAGACAATAGAATCCAACATTTCACCTATAACCAATATTTCCCACTAAACCATGTCCCTCAGAATAACATCTAAACGTTTCATAAACAACTCTAGGGATGGTGACTCTACCACCTCCCTGGACAGTCTGTTCCAGTGCCTGACCACTCTCAGAGAAGAGGCATGTCCTTAATGTCCAACCCGATTCTCCCCTCATGCAACTTGAGGCCATTCCCTCTAATTCTATTGCTAGTTCCTTGGGAGAAAAGGCTGACTCCCACCTCACCACAACCTCCCTTCAGGTTGTAGAGAGCGGTAAGGTCTGCTCGAGCTTCCTTTTCTCCGCATTAAACAATCTCTGCTCCCTTAGCCACTCCTTATAAGGCCTATATTCCAGATCCCTCACCAGGTTCATCACCCTTCTCTGAACACATTACAGGGCCTTGACGTCTTTGTTTTGTACTGAGGAGGCCAAAACTGAACACAGTACTCCTGGTGTGGCCTCACCAGGGCAGAGTACAGAGGGAGAATCACTTCCCTGCTCCTGCTAGCAATGCTATTTCTGATGCAAGCCAGGAAGCCATTGACCCGCTTGGCCACCAGGGCACACTGCCAGATCATGTTCAGCTGAGTGTCAACTAATACCCCCAAGCCCATTTCTTCTACGCAGTCTTCCAGCCAATCTTCCTCTACTCAAATAAAGTTACTGGAGCTGGTTGCATAGGATTGTTTCCAGCTGGGTTTTGAATGGATACTTCATGTTCTGTGTTGGCAGTCTGTTCCAGTGTTTCAACACCCTCACAGTATAAAAGCTTTTTTCCTGTGTTCAGATGGATTTCCCTTCAAGTTAGTATGTGTCTCCTTGTCCTGTCATTATGCACCACTGAGAATAATCTGAAGGACCTGGGGGCAGTATCCAAAAATGGCAGTGCTCATACAATTCAACTAATTGAGAACTAAGCAAAGCCAACCAGAACACTGACAAATGTTTCCTAGCTGCTTCCATGAAAAGAATCAGAAGACCAGCCACTTCAGGGGTTTTTTGTATAGCTTCCCTCTAGGCAACCTGCATCCTCTGCTCCCATTTCTTCTCTGACATGCCTATTCCCCATCCATGCAGTATAGAGCATAAACACGAAGAACGAGAGGTCATGATCACAGGGCCATGATATCTTTGAGTTTACGGAGACATGGTGGGACAGCTCACATGACTGGAATGATATTATGGATGGCTATGTACCTGGCTAAAAAAGTAACAAAGCCATCTGTCCAGCTGAAGTACCTCTACACCAAAGCATGCAGCTTGGGAAAAACACAGGAGTTGGAAGCCATCATGCTAATGGAAAGTCATGGTGCAGTTGCTGTCAGCGAAACATGGTGTGATCGTTCTCATGACTGGAATGTGGCTATTAATGACTACAAACTGATCAGAAGGGACAAGTTAGGAAGGAGAGGAAGAATAGACTGTGAAGAGCTGTCCCTGAAGAACAGCCATGAGCAAGTCGCAAACCTATTGGTGAGAGTTGAAGACTGAGGCAACAAAAGGAACTTTGTGGTTGGTATCATCTACAGGCCACCTGATTAAATGAAATCTGTTGATGAAACAATCTTCCTCCAGCTACAGGAGGCATCACAATTACAGGCTCTTTTCCTACTGGGAGACTTCAACCACTCTGATATCTGCTGGAAAAGTAGTGGCAAGCTGTAGGCAATCCAAGAGGCTCCTGGAATGTATCAAGGATAATTTCCTGATCCGGATAAGAGGCAGCCCCACTAGGGTCGATGCAGTGCTAGTCTTGTTGGTCACTAGGTGACCACAAGTGAACTGATTTTTGTCATCAGGATTGGAGGCTGCCTGTGCTCTAGTGATCACACATGGTGGAGTTCCCACTCCTGAAGAATATTGAACAGGAAGAATAAAATCAGGAAGCTTAATTTTAGGAAAGCCAAATTCCAGTTCTTCAGAGTTATTCAACAAAACCACCTAGGAATCTGTCCTTCAGGAGAAGGAAGAGGAGCAGCGCTGGCAGATCTTTAAGAAAGCTTTCCCTGGGAAACTCTCCATTCTTAGATGTAGGAAGTCAGGAAGGGAAGACAAGGGACTATCATGGTTTAACCAGAAGCTGCTGATCAAACTGGAGAGCAAGAAGAAAATGCACAAGAATTGGAAGCAAAGACAAATAAACTGTGAGGAGTATAGGGATGCTGCCAGGCTGTTTAGGGATAAGGTCAGGAGGGTCAAAGCTTAGCTGGAACTGGACTTGACAAGAGGTGCAAAGAAGAATGAGAAAGGCTTCTATGAGTACATCAATTGGAAAAGTCCAGAAAGGTTTACTCTTCCTAGTGAGCACATTAGGAAGGCTAGTAATAATAGACACAGAGAAGGCTGATGTACTCAACAAATATTTGCTTCAGTCTTCATTAGTGACTGCTCTTCACACAGCCCTTGAGTGAACGGTTATGAAGGTGGGACTGGGAGACCAGATTTGTGACCACGTGAAGAGCCTGAACAACCTTAAGTATATGGGTCCTGATGAAATGCATGCCAGAGTCCTGAGGGAATTGACTGCCACAGTCACCAAGACACTGTTGATAATATTTGAAAAGTTATGATGGTCAGATGAAGTCCTTGGTGACTGGAAAAAAAGTAGTACTGCACTCATTTTTAAGAAGGGTAGAAAGGATGACCCAGGGACCCACTAACTTATCAGTCTCATCTCTGTGCAGAGAAGATTACTGAGGAGATCTTCCTGGAAGCTAAGCTAAGGCACATGGAACAGAAGGAGGTCATTTGGGATAACCAGCATGGCTGCATCAAGAGCAGGTCCTGCCTGGACAACAGTGTCACTTTTTATGGCATTTTATAACTGAGTCTGTGGACAGGGGAAATGACACTGATGTCATCTATCTGGACTTCAACAAGGCTTTTTACACTGTTCCCCTAACATTCTTCTCTCCAAATTGGAAAGATAGGTGGACTATCCTATGGACATGGAACCAATGTCAAGACTGTACCCAGAGAGTGGTCATCAACAGCTTAATATACAGATGGAGGTCAGGCATGAATAGTGTCCCTCATAACATCACTACTGGGACCAGTGCTCTTCAACATCTTAATTACATCAATAGTGGGAGTGAACCCAAGTTTTCAGATGACACCAAGCTGTGTGGTGAGGTTGACATACCTGAGGGACAGGATGCTATCCAGAGAGACTTAGAAAGGCTCGAGCACTGGGCTCAGGTGAACCTCATGACATTCAGCAAATCCAAACACAAGGTATTATACATCAATATCAGTGCAAGATGGAGGATGGAAGGATAGAGCATGACCCTGCCAAAAACAAGTTGGGAATACTAGTGGATGACAAGCTGGATATGAGGATGTGTTTAGGTTGGATGTCAGGGGGAAGTTCTTTACTATGAGAGTGGTAAGGCACTGGAGCAGGCTGCCCAGGGAGGTTGTGGATGCCCCGTCCCTGGAGGTGTTCAAGGCCAGGTTGGATGGGGCCCAGGGCAACCTGGTCTAGTATTACATGGAGAGGTTGGTGGTCTTGTCTGTGGCAGGGGGGTTGGAGATTCATGATCCTTGAGGTCCCTTACAACCCAGGCCATTCTGTGATTCTGTGAGACAACAATGTGCCCTTGCAGTCAAGAATCATAGAAACATAAAATAGTTTGTGTTGGAAGGAATCTTTAATATAATCTAATTCCAGCCCTCCCCTGCAATTGGCAAGAACAACTTAGTAAGCCAAAAACTGGAAAGGCAACCATATCCTGGGCTGCATCAAAAGAAGCATGGTCAACCTCACATGGAATAGTGTGTCTAGAGGCAGAGACCTCAGTGGAGGAGAAACACTTACCTGCTAGAGTGTATCCGGAGGAATCCCCAAAAATGATCCAAGGGATGGAACACTCCCACATGAGGGCAGACCTGGGGTTATTCAGCCTGGAGAACAGAGGGCTCCAGGAGGACCAGATAGTGACTTTCTAGTATAGGAAAGGACCATAAGAAAGAAGGGAATAGACTCTTTAGCAGGATTTGTTGTGGTAGAAGAAGGAGAAATGGTTTCAAATGAACAGATGAGAAATTTAGATTGGATATAAGGAAAATGTTTTTTACAGTAAGGGTGGTGATTTGCTGAAACAGGTTGCCCAGGGATGTGGTGGATACTCTGTACCTGAAGGGTTAGGCTGGATGGTGCTCTGAGCAACTTGATTTAGCTGTAGATGACCTTGATCATTGGAGGGGAGTTGGACTCAATGATCTTTAAGTGTTTCCACCAACTCAAGTAATTCCATGATTCTGTGATTATATGAACTGATTGCTCTATCATCTATGAAAAATCATAGAGAACAAGAGAGGTGGCTGGTGGCTGGAGGAAAGGCAATGTTATATCAATCATCAAAAAAGGCAAAAAAGCCAGGAAACTACTGTCCAGTCTACCCCACCTCCATGACTGTAAAGATGATAGAACAACTTATTCTTCATGTTATCTCCAAGAAAGTAGAACAGAAGGTTACCAGGAGTATTCACCAATAGGAAATCATGTTTGACCAGTTTAGTGACCTTCTAGGATGTCATGACTGGCTCTGTAGATTAGGGAAGAGTAGTGGTTACTGTCTGTCTTGACTCCAGCAAGATATTTGAAACTGTTTCCCATGACATGCTCCTAGTTAATCTTAGAAATTGTAGGATAGAAGAGTTGGACAATGAAGCATATTGAGAACTGGCTGATTGAGTTCAAAAGGTCAGCAGTGCAGAGTCTAGTTGAAGCTTATAGTTGGCAGTGTTTCCTAGTGATCAGTACTCACCTGATCTCGTTTAATGTACTCTTAAATGATCTGGATGAAAAGAGAGTGTGCATCCTCAGAAAGTTCAGTTCAGCTGCAATAGATTGATGGCATCATTGTATGAGATGAAATGGCAGAGATATATGAGAAAGGAAAGAAAATTCAATCTTTTTCTGAAAGATGGTTATGCCATAAAACAAAGTAAGGTCAGGGTAGCTGTACAGGAGACCCAGTTTTTCAGAAAAATGGCAAAATGTACATTGTCAGATCCCTATAGATGTGATCAGCAAAAAACTGCTGTGTCTCCACCAACCATCAGAAAGGAAACACAAGCTTCCTTGAGTGTTGAGAGTTTTTGGAGAATGCTTATTCCAAATTATAGTCTGATTATAAGTCCTCTCTGTCAAGGAGAGGAACTAATTCAAATAGTTCCCTGGGCAACAACTTGTCTTTGAACAAATTAAACAGGGGATAGTTCTTTCAGTAGCCCTTGAGTCCTGGGCAACCTGGACTGAGGTCAACCCCTAGGATTTTGGAGTCAGAGATACAGAAGATTTGAGGTGAGCTATGATCCAATTGGAAGAGATATTGGCAACATATTAAGGGGGTTTTGCAGCTTCAGAAGTGGCTTGTAATGAAGCAGAGTTCCAAGAATACCAAGAGGTATTCTGAGTGCAAGTACTGGGCTGGATATTCAAAAAGAGGTTCTCTTTGACACATTATGTAACTGATGCAACATGGAGTATGTAGGTAACAGTGATCATACCCTGAGCTTGAATAGAAAATTCCAATCACCCAGAAAGCTTGGAATTGAGCAGAGTCTGGCCAAAGGACAGAGATTAAGGAATAACCACAGAAAAGGAAGAGACATTTACTGAAGAGGACCCAGTATATAATAAACTACTGAAAACTGTTCTCATATGCCTTGTTCACTGATGAGTCCTGCCATATTGCATCAGAAGTGGAAAGTTGCTGTATGAAGTACTTCAAGAAAGATTACAGAAATTGCCAAAAGAGATGAATGAAATCAATGTGCAGAAAAGAAAGCTGCCTTTCTTGCTGAATAAGAAATATGATCAATGATCTTTGTCTATACTGACTTGTGGATGGTGACATAGTTACCAGCAGTGCAAACTCATCCAGGCTGCAGCACTGTGGCAGGATACTGCTGCCCAGGCAGAGAACCTGGTCATAGAAGTATATCACATAGATGTTCACGTACACAAGAGTCAGGCCACCGAACACTGAACAACCAGCACATGGAACAGGGTGCTGATTGAAATGGCTGATGTGATACATAAAATGTTACATAAGTTTACAGAAAAAGTTTTGCAGTATTTTCTGTTAGCATGTATATAACCTCAAAAGTGAGTCATCTACTTCTATAGTTGCATTTTAAACAGTATAATAATTTCTTTCTACGGGGAAAAGGGTCAGTATTTGGTATTTCTGCTATGTGGTGGTTTTGCAGTACAAATGTGTGACAGAAGTCATAAGAAATTACAGTTTAACTTTCTACTGGTTTGTTTAGTCTTCAAGCATAGTCATGGTTTTCCATAGGTATTCCATATCATGACATCATTCAATAAATTAACAGATTTGGGACAGCTGTACAGAGTGCTTCCTACATCTGGTTCTTTGCACATGGTTTCAGGGAGGGAGATACAAAGTGACACAGTAAAATAAGGGCATCTCCCTTTTCCTCCATACAACACTGTTTTTGCAGCACCTTTAGAAGACGTTCCCTTTCCCATCTGTTTGATTTATTACTCTTGATTCCTTTTATATTGTATTATCTCACATTTATTTATCATTTTTAGTAAAATAGTTCACTCTTAATCAAGCAGCAACTCCTCCTCCTCACTTCTCTGCTGGCTGCTTATGGGGGAGAGGGATGGGAGGAGGGAACTAGGTCTGCCACACAACACAGATTCAACCCACGACAAAGTGAATTTTAGGTTTTGGTGCTGCAGTGGGAATTTTATAGTAAAATACATTTTATAAGAGAATTGACTGAATGTTTCTAAATGCATCTCAAATTTTTTTTAGGCATATGGGAAACCAAGCCATCTACTTTTTGTCTTCTAAGACGAGTGCAAACAAAAACTTTTCTCTCAGTGAGTATAATACTGTCTGAGAACACTTATTCTAAAAGTAATGCTTTGTGAAAACGTATTTATTTAAGGATATTAGTTGCCTTCCCATAAATAAGGAATGTGATTTCTTTTCCTGACAGCCTTTCATGATCTTTTAGGTGTGTTAGTTGCTTACCTAGGCTTCACATTAGTAGTTCTTAATAGATACTATAGATTCGCCAAAACATTTGAAGGGAATAAATCATGCTGAATTAGCCCAGCAAAATTTATCAAAATAATTAAATATTTATCCTGCAAATAAAATATTCCTTAGAGTAGTAAATAAATTTTGGGGAAAAGAGGGTTTAAACAACATAATTTTTATCCTGTAAAATTAGAAATGTGAAGCAATTTAAAGTGACAGCCTTTATATCAGTGGGTCTCAGAATCTTCAACTGCAAGTCCAAAGTGAAAAAGAAAAGAAAAAGAACAGCCCATATTTGTCCCATATTTTAATTTGCAATTTACAGGTTTTCACAAAATATTTAAGGCAATGTCTTTTGAACTGCTCCATTCTTCCATAATAAATGTTCAAGTACTTGCAACAGAATTATTTTGGATTTTGTCATCCTTCAGTTCAGTGTAAACACTGGTAGACTATGATGAGATAATACATATTAGGGCTGAATATGCATCTGGCAATCACTTAGTGTATGGCTGTCGAATATACTAAAAGCTGATTTTGATCTACTTTACTGAGCTGGAAGAATGAGACTAGTGAATCATGTTCATAACATTTTAGCTAATATATTAATTAGTATAGATGTAGAGTTTTTAAATTGGCCTAACTACATTTTAATAGATTGTGTTGCCATAGATCTATCCCGGTAAATACAGAGAAAGACCTTCTTAGTTCAGCTCTGATACGGAAGTGATAAGAATTGAAAATTAGATAACTAAGCTAAACACTGTTTATTTTTGTTGTAATGAATACTGAGTAATTTTCAGGGGCATGGACTTTTATGGCGCAATACAATACTTCTTACTTCTGCCTTTACTTGAAGCCTTTTTGACTTTTTGCCACTTACACTTAACAGAGCACAGTTTCCAGCTACTCCCTGCATATGTACAATACAAAGAAAGTTTTTACAATAAGCCTATCTGGAAAAATAAAATAGGAATATGGAAGGTGGAATATGAGGAAAGACTGCTATTCATTTAAAGATTTGAGTGTACTAACGAGAAAAAAAGAAAAAAACACAACAAAAAACCCAACAAACTGCTAGTGCATCTACAGATTCTGGAAGACATAGAAAAAGAAATAAAGAGCTTACCATGACATTAATACTTTCTCTAAAAGACTATCCAATTTCATGGACAAAGACTTCTCACAAACTCCATAAATTTTATTGCTATACTTTTTCATTTAGGCAAGGCCAGTGTGAAAAAAATCTGTCTGTCAAATACTGTCCTGTTAAAAAATAAAAATAAAAAAAAGTCTCACACGATCTTCAGACTTTTATACCAAGATGAATATCCCTAATTCCTCTAGGGAGGTTTGCATCCCATTGCTTCTGCTTTAGAGAATAAAATATCATTAAATTATTTTAAAATTTTGAGATATCACTGGGCTTGCTGAAAATATTAAACCTATTTCAAATACTTTTAATGTAATCACAAAATAATTCTGTCCAAACATCCCAAATAAAAGCAGTAGGAACCTTTTGTTCTTGCAGAGCAAAATGCATTTGTGAACAGAATTATACTGCAGAATTAAGTGGTTTAATCAAGCACGTCTTTAATTCACACGTCAGAAAATAGCAAAATTATCTCACTATTCTCAATGGACAATTAGTGACCCTCCTGCAAGCACAACCCTTCCCTTCTCCCATTCTCTTCCTTCCCCCCAAAAAACAGGAAATCCAAAAGTAAATAAGAACATTTTAATGCCCTCAATCTACAATCATCTTCTGTCTTCATCTCAAATAAAAAATTCAGAGTGATTCTAGTTTCTCTTCACTGTGGTGAGCAAGTCCATCAGAATTGAAATTTCTTCAGAGAAACAGAAATAGAACTTATTGGAAAGAGTTATACCCCTTCAAATGGAAGAAAATTGTTGATTAATCATTTCCCCGTCTTACTTTTAACTTTTATTTTCAGGTCCTTCAAAGAGACAGAAAGAGATAAGAAATTTTCTTAACTGTAACATCCATTAGGAATACATGGAGATTCAAAGATCATAGATCATAAACACGAACAACCTTCCTTTCTTATTCTAGGTCTGTATTTGTCACCACTGATATTCAACCATTATAATTAGCAGAAAGGAGTTTGATCGCATTTGCCTGTACAGAAATACTAACAGTTATGGCCCTGTGTGTTGACAGAGTTAAATGAGAGTTTAAAAGTCATTATTTTGGTTTTAATATATCATATCAAAACTTATTTGATGATAAATGATGTACATGCTTAAACTAATAATGTTATAAAAATTACTTTTCCCCAGTCAAGACTACAAGTAGGATATTAGATCTATTTACTGAGTAAATATTAAAGTGATAACCTGCTTTGTTTACATTTTTTACTGTAGTTTTCTAAAGACATTTATTTCAACGACTTATGATATATTAGTTAATAATTGAATATTCACAATCAAACATTCTATAGGAGATTTAATAGAAGTAATCAGGTTTAACCTCATGTTTATGCATGCTTATGAGGTATTAATGCTCTGCTCTATCACAACCTTATCTCAGAGAGTAAAGGGAACTTCTAGCTTTCCAGATAAATACTGGAAAGTTAAGTCAGCATGAGATTTCATTTTTCAGCCCACTAAGGCACTGTGATTATCAAGAACTTTTTCACTGAACTTCTGTCTCATGGCAACTAGCAAGAGATCTGAAGGCTTAGAAGAATAAGGTAATGATTATTAACCTACTGTCAGAGACAAAAAAAAAAAAAAAAAAAAAACCCAAACCTTTTTCCAAGTACATGGTCAAGATATTTAAATACTTATCTTCTGCATTTTCTCTCCTCTCCTTCTGTAATATTTTACTATTACATCAACCAAGAAAATATTGAAGGAGGAACTGGGTCAGATACCCAGTAAAAGAAAGGGAAAGTCAGTCTTCTGGGCTCAAATTCCTATTTCTGATAATGTTTAAATTTCATGTTTGAATAGAATTTCAGTAACAGTGCAACTGTAGAATATTCAACAATCTGATGCTTATGGTGGAAGAGATAATCCAAATCTCCTCTCTCAGGAATATACATTCCTTATCTGAACATTTCTTACCTGAATACTTCAACAGCATTTATCACTAGGTATTTTATCAATTTTGTCTATCAGCAAACTAATCAGGAAGGAATGCAAACATTAAAAAGAAGAATAAAAGGCATTTTTAGGAGAGTTTGTGAGCAAATTTCACACCTTTTCACTTTATGCTGTAAAAAATATTTTGGATCCAAACATTATATCCAGTCTATCACCCTTGCTCTGAAGCAGAGAGGGAGAATCTGTTAAAGCAGAAATGTTGTCCAAAGAGCTTAGTGCTTTCTCTACAGATAGATGGCTTCATTAAAAAAAAAAAAAAAAAAAAAAAAAAAAAAAAAAAGATGAGAAGGATGAGTTCCAGGCTGAACTATTAACTTGTGAAGGACACAAAAATTGATGAAAACATTCAGAGGGGGCCTAGTGTTTATGCTGTGCCACAGGAAGAAAGGGCCAAAAGCAAGAAGTCAGTGTGTCACCAGAGATGCAGTTGAGCCCAAGGATATTGCCACATGCAGGAGCATGAATGAAGCAAGGCCAGATTAAGGGACTTCTGCCAGATACAGCAAAACCTGCAAAAAATTAGTTTCTCAGTGGAGCAGAGAAATATAAGAAGAAATCATGCAGTCAAGAACAAGAATAAATACGATAGCATTAGATCCAGCAGTTTAATATTTGAATGCAACATCAAGAGAATAACTGAAGATATTATAAGAAAACACTTTCAAAATTAATGAGATCAGCTGTTTTGACAAATAAATTCTATCAATTAATTGAATAATACTCTTTGCAACAGGATTTTAATTTAAGCAGTTAATTAGATTTTGGAAACATTAAAAAAGAAAAATAATTTCCATACTTACACTGAGTACGATAAATAACAAGTGTCTACTGCTAGCAAGCACATACAGGCTACCATATAAATAAAGAAATGACATTGTATTATATAATAACAGCACAACATTTCAGAACATTAACAAATAATCAGTCTGGCTCTTAAAAAGTATTCATTACTGCAATATTACTCAATGAACTACATTAATAGCAGTCTGCACATATCTTTGAGGAGAAGTGTATGTCAGGTTTCATTAGGATTAGTAAAAGAAATTCTGAAGAATTCTTCTGGAAAAAAAAAGGATATTTATTCAAACCTAACCTTCTTTCTAGACTACTACATAATGCAATGGGTGAATAATGTGAATCATTTCACATTTTGGCCCCAAGAATTTATATAATAAATTAAGTTGCATCAGACTGGAGGCCAGTCATTCATGGGGTTCCACAGTACTCCACTGTAGAATTAGTTCTCTTTGATGTTTTTATAAGTGATCTGGATACCAAGTAAATTTTTGATTACACTAAATCAAATAAAGTTATTAACTCTCTCAATGGTAGAAATGCTTTGCGGAAAGATCTTGACAAATTGAAATGTTAGGCAATGACATTTAGCAAGAGCACATGCTGGATTCTGAGTATAAGATGGAGAAATCCTGAATATGCACACTGACTGGAGGACGAGAATCTGGAAAGCAGATCTATATGAAGGGATCTGGGGCTTCTAGAAGACAGGAAGTTGAATAGGAATCAGCAGCATGTCTTGACTCCCAAAAAGATGAATTGTACCCTGGGATACATCAGGCTCAGTGTTGCTAATTGGTTGATGGAAATGGTTGTCCTGCTTTACTGTGCAGTGGTGCAGCCTCACCTCAAGTAGTGTGTGCACTTTTGGGAGCCAGAATATCAGAGGGATATGAAACTAGTAGTGAGTGCACACAGGAGGGCTAAAAAGATGGTGAAGGATCTAGAGGGGATTGCATAAAAGGAGGGCTGAGGCCTCTTCATTTGTTCAGTTTAGAGGAGAGGAAACCAAGGAGAGGCCTCATGGCATCCTACAGGTCCTCATGAGAAGAACAGAGGGGCAGCACTGGGTTCTGCTTTGTGGTGACAGTGACAGGACCTGAAGAAATTACATGGAGCTGCATCAAGAGAGCGACAGGCTGGAGTTTAAAAAAGTTCCTTCACCACAGCGTGGTCAGACACTGGAAAAGTCTAGCAGGGAAGTGGTCACATTCCTAAGCTGCTGGAGTTCAAGAAGCTGGACACTGCTCTCAGACACACAGTTTGAGTTTGATTGGTCCTGTATGCAGCCAGAGGTTGAACTTGGTGATTTTTGTGGGTCCCTTCCAACTCTATTTTATTATTCTGTGATTCTCACTGCACTCTCATTTCTGGCTCTCCAGTTATTGCTGTGAAAGCTGATTTCTAGGGATGAACATGCATGTAGAAGCTAGTAAATTCGAAGACCATAGAATCATTGAATCATAGAATCATAGGGTTTGGGTTGGAAGGGACCTTTAAGATCATCTGGTTCCAACCCCCCTGCTATAGCCAGGAACATCTCCCTCCAGATCAGGTTGCTGAAAGCCCCATCCAGTCTTGTCTTGAATGCTTCCAGGAAGGGGGCATTCACTGCCACACTGGCAAAAATGTTAGTGTCTCACCACATCCACAGTAAAGAATTTCTACCTGATATCTTCCAGTTTAAAATGATTTCCCTTTGTCCTGTTGCCTACCAGTCCTTATAAAAGGTCTCTCCCCCGCCTTCCTGCAAGCTCCCTTCAGGTACTAGAATGCTGCTGTGAGGTCTCCTCGGAGCCTTCTCTTATCCAGGCTGAAGAGCCCCTCCTCTTAGGGGATGTGCTCTAGCCCTCTGATCATCTTTATGGCCCTCCTCTGAATCCTCTTTAGCAGCTCGATGTCCTTGGGGGCGCCAGAAGTGGACACAGAACTCCAGGAGAGGTCTCACAAGAGCAGAGTAGAGCAGCAGAATCACCTCCCTTGACATGTTGGTCATGCAACCCAGGATACGCTTGGCCTTCTGGGCTGCAAGCACTCATTGCCAGCTCAAGTTGAATCTCTCATCAATCAACACCCCCAGTCCTTCTCTTCAGGACAGCTCACAAGACATTCTCCTCCCAACCTGTGCTTGAGATTGCTCTGACCCAGATTGCACTTGGTTTTGTTGATCTTCATGAGGCTGACATGGGCCCACCTCTCAAGCTTGTCCTGGCCCCTCTGGATGACATCCCTTCCCTCTAGCATGTTGACTGCACCACTCAGGTTGGTATTGTCATCTGCAAACTTGCAGAGGGTGCACTGAATCCCACTATCCATGTCTCTCACAAAGATATTAAATAACACTGGTCTCAGCACTGATCCCTGAGGAGCTCCCCGGTCTCCACTTGGATATTGAGACATTGACCACAACTCTGAGTACAACCATCCAGCCAATTCCTTATGCAGTCCATCCACCAAATCCATCTTTTTCCAATTTGGCAACTGGGATGTCATGCAGAACAGTGTCAACTGTTTTGCACAAGTCCAGGCAGATGACATCAGTTGCCAGCAGGGCAGGTGGGAGGTGATTGTCCCCTTCTACTCAGCCCTTGTGAGGCCCCATCTGGAATACTGTGTCCAGGCCTGGAGCTCCCAGCACAAGAAAGATGCAGAACTTTTGGAATAGGTCCAGAGCAGGACCACTAACATGATCAGAGCTGGAGCACCTCTCCTATGAAGAAAGGTTGAGGGAACTGGCATTGTTTAGCTTGAAGAAGAGAAGGCTCCAGGGAGAACTCGTTGTGGCCTTCCAGTACTTGAAGGGAGCGTATAAACAGGAATGGAATGGCTGTTTACAAGGGTGGATAGTGATAAGACAAGGGGGAAATGATTTTAAACTAAGTCAGGGGAAGTTTAGGTAAGATATTAGGAGGTTGTTTTTCTTTCAGAGGGTGGTGGCATTCTGGAACGTGTTGCCCAAGGAGGTTGTGGATGCCCTATCCCTGGAGGCATTCAAGGCCAGGCTGGATGTGGCTCTGGGGAGCCTGGTCTAGTGGTTGACAACCCTGCCTTTGGCAGGTGGGTTGAAACTGGACAATCTCTGACTCTGGCCATTCTATGATTCTACGATCTTTGCAGACACAGAGGGGAAACTGTCTGGCCTGTACTCCCCTGGATCTCCTTTTTTTACCTTCCTGAAAATGGGGGTTATGATTCTCCTTTTCCATTCAGTGGTAACTTTAACAGACTGCCATGACCTTTCAAATATGATGGATAGCAGCTTGGCAACTTCATCCGCTTGCTCTCTCAGAATCGGGGCATGGATCTCATCAGGTCCCATAGACTTGTGCAACTTCAGGTTCTTTAGATGCTGTGAGGTATAGAATAAAGATCAAGGTTTCAAAAACTTAAGATAGTAAAAATTTTATTTCTGAATATCCTAATTGCAAAACAATTTAATTTATATATCTAACAGAGTTTTGCAAGGCTCATTATATCTGTTCTAGATGAAGCACTGTTTGTCGGAACTACTTTGTGCTGTATTTCCATCCACTTACAGGGAAGTTGCTGTCCCTGCCACTGAGACTTTTGTAAAGCCATTGTTAGAAGGAAAACACTGTCTTACCCATGGCATTTCTGATCATAGTATGTGAAAGATGGGCTCCAAATAAAAGCTGGTATCATGTCAAATCAGTAAGATAAAACATAGATATAATTTCACTAGGGAAAAAAAATATTCCTTCTACTCCGCCTTACATCCTGAATTGTTACAAATAACCTTAAAATTTCTTTTCCTACTTGAGGATAAACTACTCTGAGCATGATGCCTTCCACATTTGAGTGTTCTTTCCATGAAACACAGAGGATGAATGAGGTTTGCAATACTTGTCCAAGTTGAATAGAAAGCAACAGATGGAGCTAGATGACATAACAGATGGCTAGCTAGTAGGATGTACAGTATTGTCATATGATAAGTGACCACTAAAGGTTCTACTGTTTTTTTTTGTTTGTTTGATTTTTTAACTTTGTTTTTCAGTAAAATTGCATTCAAAATGAACGTCTATACATTTCACTGCATGTCTGTCAAAAGAGGACCCCAGCATTTGTTGTTTATTTTAATTAATAATACTATATTGTAACACATTTTTGTAAAACAAGAACATTCTTTCAAGTCTTTCTTAATGATAGTTTGTCAAATTGTAATAACATTGTACATACTGTGTAAATCAACTTTACATGGTAAACATATCCACATACATATCCAATAGAATAATCACTGAAATTTTTTATATTGAATCATTGAAATATTTGATTTGCTACAGCTGAAGGCAATATGTTTCAGCAAATGTTTAATTCTCATTCTTCCTTGAAGATTGATGGGTTCAACACGTACAAAAGAGTTTTACTAAAGTATAAACTTTGGTTCATTTTTTCCAAGTAGTAGACATTCTCTTCTAACCCTCTGTTGTTTGATCTTTTCTTGTTATGAACAGAACCAGGATATGATGGGGTGGAGGAATAAAAAAGAGGATCATATCATGCTTAAATCAGTCCCTGGACTACGGGAAGGGAATGCTTGAACAGTATTTCATCACTTAGAATCAACATGTTACAAGTAACAAAATTGCACAGCTTTTTAATGTGCTGTAAATAACTATGCAAACTATTAAGAAGGATGTGGAAGTGTCCTTTGTAACAAAACAAGAATGATGTGTGACTGAAAACAGCTGTGTATGATTTTATTGAACTGCAGTGACAGCTTTGTAAGATTATTGGTTGTTGCATCCATTTCAGAAAAGCATGGGGTCGTACCCAACATTTTACATTAACAAGTTAAGATGGAATGAAAGCTGTAAGAGTAAGAAACTGATAAAGAAAAGACAGGGAAAGAAATGTATTTATAGTAAATGAGTAACATGCCTGCAGAGACACAGTTTTTAGAGTTAGGTATTTTACACCATGAACTTCGGAAACTATACAGACAGATACAACCCATGGACTATAACAATCACGTTTCTTCACAATTTTTCATGTAAAAGAAGACAGGATTAGAGACTGGGACAGACATTTAAGACTTTTTGCTTCCAGTTTTGAGGTATCATGCTCACATTCTTTCTGTGCATATTCCAGATCAATGACATGAAGAAAACATATGCCTATACTAGCATAAAGTTGTTTATAACAGTTTCAGAAATACTATATTTTTAAAAATGAAGAAATGTGAGAAGAAATGAAGAATGTTGAGAAGAAATGTGCTTTACAATATAAATTATCTACATTGGGATACTAAAAAAAATACAGAAAATACATAAAAACGTTATAAATTCTAGGTTATGATGTTGCTGCTCACAGTACTGCAGTTAATCATCTGTGAGTCTTCCATTAAAATTCCTGCTTTCAATACTTTATAATTCTGCTGTACAAATCACACTGGTTTGAATCTCAGAAGAAATGATTGTAGCTAAGAATTTTTTAGCAATGTCATTCTGTGTTTGTAAAAATAGAACAGAAAGAAGCAAGTTGGTCAGGCTTTTTGCACAGACAGAAAAGCAAACATAACCCTATGCACTTTTAAATATAATTAATACTGATGAAATCTAATTTTGCATATTCAAGCTGCACATACAAATTTCAATATAAACCTCATGTTTTGGCCTATTTTCTGATTCTAATGTTAATTTATTCTGCTGCAAATATAAACACAAGATTTGTAACACAAAAAAGTATTTAATCCTTCTTTTCTGAAACATTTTGTATGTCATTCTTGGTGTAATAATTTCAAAATTTAAATAACAAAGCAAAAATATTGTACTAAAGTTCTGTTTAAGAACCAAGTGCATAAGGGAAACGACTCACCAAGCAAGATATCTTTCAGTTCAGTATCCCCAGGCAGTATTTATTTCTGAGAAAAATACTACTAATCCCACAAGGCCAATTATTAAACTTTCTTCCTTAAACAAGCAATTACTTGTTTCGTCATGAAAAGAGGCATTTTTATATTCTGTATTTAACCTTTTAAATACAACATTGGATACGTTCTTTATGCCCTTATTTCATTTCTCACTCTTTTAGCCTACGGCAAGATCTTGCTCTTAGAACTCGTTCAGAGTCTTTACTCACTTGTATTAAATTACTTTAGCTAAATATGGTAATGTATTTTAACACTTTCCTCCTTCCTCTCCTAGTGAGTTTACAGATTTAATTAAAATTACAACTGACTTCCATTCTGCTTCTTGGATAATTTGGGATAAAGAAAGTCATTATCTTGCTAATGAGTAAAAAAGCTCAGCAGTAACTTGAGCCAGACATAAACACACATGGCATCTGGCTCTACATGTAACCCGTTGTTGTTGCGTGAGTTTAAAATGTTGTAAGTACCTTCAATAATTGTCCTTCATTCTGCATCAGCAAGGGAGTCTGTGCCTCTCTTGCCGCATGCACAAGGGGGCTTGCAGCTTTCTTGCCACAGGATATCACAGAATCACAGACTCATAGGGGCTGGAAGGGATTTCCAGAGATCAAGTCTAATGCCCCTGCAAAGCAGGCCCCCTTACAGCCGGGTGCACAGGTAGGTGTCCAGGCAGGTCTTGAATATCTCCGGGGAAGGAGAATCCACAACCGCCCTCAGCATCTTTTTTCAGTGCTCCATCACCCTTACCATGAAGAAGTTCTTTTGCATATTGGTGCAGTTCTTCCTATTTTCAAGTTTATGACCATTTCCTCTTGTCTTGTCCCTACAGGACAAGACTGAGCTACAAAAAGTAATCAAAGTACTTTTAATAGTTCATTAAATTTGTGTGAAAATTAATGTCATAGTTATGGATTCAGAGTCCAACTCTGTGCTCTGAACCATTATGTTTTGATGCAATGGACTATAATGCAACTTCTGTATTTCTAGTTAGGGAGGCTACATATCACTGAATGATTAACTAAACCATTATAAATGGTTTAGTTAAGGCATTAATATCAGCATTAGTTCTTTCTTCTGGGGCTTGAATGACCTGGCACCTTGGTTAAATTCTTCCCCTGCTGAACTAACTCGTGCACATTTCTTCGATGCACATAGTTTTCACATTAAAATACACAAATAAATACATATGCCACTTACAATGTTCTATTGTTTGCTTTTGTCAGATATTACATAAGATTAGGCTTAAAGACAGATCGTTCTTTAGATGTGAGAAGGTAATTATAAGCTTTTTCAATGGAGATCAGATTAAACTGTAGCTATGGGCACAGGTCTTATTATAATTAAAGAGAAATATATGCCAACGGACAAAGGTTGAATTTTTCTGCAATTACCATATATACAGGACTTAAATATGGCTATTTAACTTTACACAGGAATAGAAATTCAATGGATGACCCACATGACTTAGAATTGAATCTTAGACATCGTACTGAGAACTGGAACAGTAAATAGTAGATAGTAAAGAAAAATAATAAACATTAAAAGTTCTTTGTATTCATTAGGATAAAATCATTATACTGATATTTCTTTCCTCATCTTCTGCTGTTTTTTAGACTTGAGTATATTATGGGTATTTGTGCAACCTTATTTCAAATAGAATATATTTTTAGCAAAATAGAAGTTTTCATGAAAACTGTCTATTACTGCTCCAGACGCTACACTGAGTGGCCAAAAGATCCAAAATGATTTTTTAACAGTAAAAAATGATTTTGTTAGCATAATTCAGGAATAAAGGTCGCATGGAAATCATTTAACTTATGATTTTTCTCCAAAATTTTGTGCACATAAGAAAAGTTCACTTGATTATGGTCCTTTCTGATTATAATCTGCCTGGAGAAAACCATCATCTGATCATCCAGAGAAACTGAACATTCTTAAACAGATAATCTACTAGTGGATCACATTTGGGACATGCTAGAAACAGAAAGCATGAATTTCATCAGGCTGCCCAAGGCCCCTGTTGAAGCCTGACCTCCAGGGGTGGTGCATCCACAGTTTCTCTGGGCAACCTGTTGCAGTGCCTCACCACAGTCTAAGCAGTTCCCCTTAATACCTAATCTAAAACTCTCATCTTCCAGTACCATTCCCCCTTGAACTATCATTATCAGTCAGTCTTGAATCTGCCTATAAGCTTCTTTGAAGTACTGGATGGCTGCAATTAGGTCTCCCCAGAGCCTTCTCTTCTCCATGCTGAATAAGACAAGCACCCTCATTCTTCACCATCTATCTTCATAGGAGAACTGCATTTGCATTGTGCATCTCTTGTTCTGTAAATATTACTATGTATCTATAAAATGTGGATGGCTCCAAAAGTAATGCCTCCTATTTTATAATGTTGGCCCACAACATCAGGGGCAGTAGTTGGTGGTATGGCACTAGAACCTTTCTGCCAATATTCTGTTAAATTTTGTTACTGTGTGACTGATGGCAGCAGAGGGGCAGTCTGACAAAATGGTGTCTGACATAGAAGTGCATATGAGGCAAAGATGTGTCATTGAATTCTTCCATGAGGAAAAAATTGCACATACTGAAGTTTACTGATGCTTCCTGAATATTTATGGAGACCAAACAGTGAGTGATACAGGGGTCACAGTGGCAACTGCAACACGAAAGACATCCCACATTCCAGACTCTGCTAGTGCAGATTTTTACAAGCACAGAATGCAGGTTCTTGTTCATCACTGCCAAAAATGCACGGGTAATGGTGGTGACTATTCTGAAAATCACTGTTTTTTAGCTGACATTCTCAACCAAATATTTTTATTATGTGCTTTGCATCTGTTTTATTTCCATGGAAAGAAATAGGATGCATTAATTTCAGAGTGGCTTAAGAATTATCATTAATCGTATTTTTGTTCTTCTGTTTCTTTCTTCTTCTTCTTTTTTTTTATCATGAAATTCAAATAATGAGTACCACTTCATTTTATTTTTTTATTGTTATTATTATTATTATTTTCTAATTCTCTCTGCTCTCCCACTGAGACCAGGAAGTGAGCAAACAGATGTGTGGTGTTCAGCTACCTGCCAGGTTAAATCACAACTAGAAAATCACCAGAACATTTTCATGAAGAAGTATTGAAGAGTATTTTTCCCTGTTCACAATCAGTATCTTCATCTGTATGCTTTCTGATCAAATGGACAATTTACCCTTGACTTGTGTAAAAATGTGAGATCAGTTTTGAGATCCAAACATGACATTTCCAGAACATTTCTTCCAAAACTGTCTTGTTTAAACTCTACCTGCTGTCATTTTCATAGAGCAAATTCTTCCTTAAATGTTAAGAATGACTCTGGACAGTGCTCTTTTCATATTTATTGGCTTTATTTTGAACAAATTATGCAAATTGAGAAGAAGTCCTACCATTTTACATACGTGTAACTATGGGCTGAACTGGATGATGGCCCATAACACAGCTGTGGCTGGGACTCATTCTACTCACCTCACACAGAACACATCAAAAGTATAAGTTACCAGAAGATCCCACTATCCAATGGATGTCATCCCTTAAATGAGGTCTAAGAGAGGTGGAGCCAGACTCCACCCCTTCCAGTCAGACACGCAAACTGCTTTCACCTGTGCTCCCAGGGCTGACTGGATCCTTTCGCCAGGTTTTCAATCAGTAGTTTAGGCTGTGATTCAGTTACCATACACTCCACCCCTTCACAGATTGAACCAATGATTGTTCAGACTGAATGGTGAGCCTTCCCTAATACAAAGATCCAATGCAGTGCGACACGTATAATTGCCTATCACAATGCAAGTTGATATAATGTAAGATGATCAATGGCTGGTTCACAGTTGAAGGTTGTGTTCCTTCATGGGCCAGTGCTTGATGATGTTACCAGAGGAATACAGTAGCTTGGACCAGGGAAGGTTCAGCTCACATTCCATTAGTCCCATATAGTCCACCACCGGGTGTCTTGCTGATCTTACAGTGACACTGGAGTATCTTGATATCACGTTGCTCTTCCCAGTGATCCTGTGAACTCAAAGAGACACAGGGGGAGTAGTATAGATGTTTTACAGGTACGAGAAGGGGAAGGTCCACCTTCCAAGACAAGGGACACGCCACATTCCTGTCCTGGCTCTACACTTCAGCTTGTACTGGGGCATGTCTGTACCATACCCTTTGACCAGATATATGAGGCTGCATAACTATATTGAATATCAAAGAGGGGGGGGTCCAGATTTGTCACATGAACACGATTAAGGACCCCTTAGCAATGAACACCAGAGAGTTAACCGCAATGTCTGCAGGCCATGCACCTATTAATGGGGGAACAACCACTCCCCCAACCTCCAATAATCTCCCACAGGGTGCAAGTAGGCTGCACCATTGTGGTCCTACTTTCACCTTCCAAGGCCATTCTATTTTATGGGTACCAGACTCTAGGTTCCTAGGGGCAGGGAGCAAAAGATTATTTTCATTGCCTGTTTGGGGTCTTACCTAGTTATCGGTGCCCGTAATTTGATGAGCTGTTGTTTCACGCCGTGGTCTCAGTCTCATCTTGGAGCAAGCATTGCAGTCTCAGCATGCCTGGGCAATGTGAGATGGCTGCACAGACAGCCCCCATGCTTCAGCAGCTGCCCACATTGTCTTTTGTCTGGCATGCCACAGGTTCTGATGTAACAAGCGGGTGATGTTCACAGATGATGAATTCTCAATCCATTGAACTTGGGCCAGTGTGTCGGTTTCATTGTTTCCTGGTGACTGTAGAGGTTGGTGGCCAGAAGCATGGTAGATGTGTATGGTCCTGTGTCTAGCCATGTTCCAAATGTCCAGGGGCAAGTATACCTGGTATTGATTAACTCAGAAGAGAGAATTTCAAGGATCCTAAGTGGTATCGATGGGCCTTTGGAATATCTGCTGTAGACACAGACAACATTAAGCTGTCTTTTACAGTCTGTTTTGCCTGGCCTGTCAGAAGATCCATCTGTTGTGAGGTTGCTACAAGTAAAAGAGGAACGGGTACCGATTGCCACAAAAAATGGTGCACAGACAGCAGTACCACACTAACAGAGCTTCCTTGCTCCCCATTCATAAGTTGATTTGTCAGTTAGAGAGTCAGGGAGTGATCAGTAAAACTCACTCACCTTTTAACAGTCCCATATGGCTGGTGCGCAAAGCCAGTGGAGAGTGGAAGCAGACTACTGTGGCCTGAATGAAGTCACAACCCCACTGATTGCTGCTGTACCAGACATATTAGAACTCCAATATGAACTGGAGTCAAAAGCAGCCAAGTGGTATTCACCACTGACATTGCTAATGCCTTCTTTTCCATTCCATTGGCACAGAATGCAGGCCAAAGTTTACTTTCACCTGGAGGGGCATTCACTATACCTGGAATCATTTGCCCCAAGGGTGAAACATAGCACAGCCATTTGCCATGGGTTGATCCAAGCTGCACTGGAACAGGGCGGTGCTCCTGAGCACTTACAGTACACTGATGACATAATTGTGTGGGGCAACACAGCAAAGGAAGTTTTTGAGAAAGGTGAGCAAATAATCCAGATCCTTCTGCATGCTGGTTCGCTATTAAGTGAAGCAAAGTGAAAGGACCTGCACGGGAAATTCAGTTCCTAGGTATAAAATGGCAAGATGGACGTCGTCACATCCTGACAGATGTGATCGACAAAATCACTGCCATGTCTCCACCCACTAATAAGAAAGAGACACAATCTTTTCTGGGTGTAGTGGGCTTTTGGAGAATGCATGTTCCAAACTACAGCCTCTTTGTAAGCCCCCTTTATCAGGTGATGAGGAAGAAGAATGATTTTGTGTGGAGCCCTGAGCAGCAGTAGCAAGCTTTTGAGCAGAATAAGCAGGAGATAGCCTATGCCGTGGCCCAAGGGCCAGTATGGATGGGACAGGATGTAAAGAACATCCTCTACACTGCTGCTGGAGAGAAAGGTCCCACTTGGAGTTTATAGCAAAGAGCCTCAGGAGAGACCCGAGGCCCTGGGATTCTGGAGTCGGGCCTACAGAGGGTCTGAAGAGTACTACACTCCAACTGAAAAGGAGATCTTAGCTGCGTATGAGTGGGTTCGGGTTGCTTCCGAAGTAATCAGTACTGAAACAACTCCTTCTGGCACCTTGATTGCCAGTGCTGAACTGGATGTTCAAGAGAAAGGTTCCCTCCACCCATCATGCTACTGATGCCACTTGGAGTTAGTGGATTTTGCTGATTACACAGTGAGCTTGGATGGGGAACCTCAGTTGTCCAGGAATCTTACAAGTGATCATGAACTGACCTGAAGGTAAAAAGTTTGGAACATCACCAGCAGAAGAGGTAATGTGTGCTAACGAGGCCCCACCATACAATGAACTACCAGAAAATGAAAATAAATTGTTCCTGTTCACAGATGGATCATGTTGTATTATGGGGAAGCATTGCAAAAGGAAATCTACCGTGTGGAGCCCTACACAACAAGTTGCAGAAGCCACTGAAGAGAAAGGAGAATCAAGCTAATTTGTAGAGGTAAAGCCTGGCCTAAGTCTAGCTGGGGAGATTTAGGCTGGACATTAGGAAATACTACTTTTCTGGAAGAGTGGTCAGGCACTGGAATGAGCTGCCCAGGGAGGTGGTGGAATGACGGACCCTGGAGGTGTTCAAGGAATGTTTGGATTTTGTTTTGAGGGACATGATCTAGTGAGTACTATTGATGATAGGTTGGACTGGATGATCTTGAAGGTCTTTTCCAACCTCAATGATTCTGTGATACTGTGATATTCAGATATTTCTACAGTGTTCATCATTGAAGCAGTTCTTAGTAAAACACAAGAGGATATAATAGCCAACAGCAGATCTCTGAACTATACTCTATGGCCCTAAAATTGAAGTAACTCAGGAAAGTTTTGTTTAATCTTGTTAGCAAATAACATATTAATAATGTGATACAATTTTTTTTTTTTTTTTTTTTTTTAAACCAGGATTAAGGGTTTTCACACAAGTAACCCAGATCTTTCTCTATATCAAATACATTTTTTTTTTCTCCTGTAAGAACACTTCTAGGTAGTTAGAATGGGCACATTTTTTTTTCTCCCAAGATCCATCACAACATCTATTAAACACTGGATTTCACTATTTAAAAATCGTAAGGTTTCCAGCCATTCATTGTTGGAAAAGATGACAAAATCTGATCTGAAGCTAAGTTCAGTGGAGAAAGAATGCACAAACTCTTCCCAAAATACATCCCCTCAGTCCTCCACCCTCCTCCAAAAAAAACAAACAGCAGCTAAACAATCAAAAAGCAAGCAAACAAACAACAACAACAAAAAACCCCAAAGAAGCCACCCCAAAGCATTCAAGACATCAACAACATTTTCATGGTGACATAATCTAAGCATTTCTTCAGAACATCTATTTGTGTTATTTCACAAATATTCAAGTATGTGAAGATTCTCAGTGACTTTTCCTGGTTTTCTGCCATTTGCAAAGAAAAGCTTTTTGTATGTACAGCTGTTACACTTAACCTTCAAAACAAACACTAGAGCTGATGATAATTAAAAAATAATTTATTCAGTATGTTTTACATAGTTTGTTGGTTGTCAGCAAATAGCTCACTAAATCATCAGCTCTTTATGACTTAAAGCCGTTTGCTAATTTGTTTTGTAAATAATTACTGATCTCCAGTTCATTTGTGTATGGAAATAACCACCCACAGAATCAGAGAACAGTTTAGTTTGGAAGGCACTTCTAAAAGTCATCTGATCCAAGCAGAGACACTTAATGCAAGTTGCCCTGGACCATGTCCAGGCAGTTTTAAAAGATCTCCAATGAGGGAGATTCTCTTGGCTACCTGTTCCATAGCTACATCACTTGTACAGAGAAGTGTTTCCTCATGTTTAGATATAAACATTCATGTTTCCTTCTGTGCCCATTTTCTCTTGTCTTGTCATTGGACACCACTGAAAAGATCCTGGATCCTCTTTTTTTGCATGCTGCCTTTAAGTATTTATTTGCACTGATAAGATTCCTCCCGAGTCTCCTCTTCTCCATGCTGAACAATCCCAGCTGTCTCAGTCTCTCCTCACAGGAGAGTTGAACCTGTCCCTTCATCATCTTGGTGGCTTTCCACTGTAATCTCATGTGTGCTTAGGTCTACCTTATACAGGTGAGCCTAAAACAGGGCACAGTACTCCAGATGCGGCCTCACCAGTGTTGAGTAGTATTAGTAGAATTACTAGTTATATATAAGTAACTAATAACTAACAACTTGACTAATCACAGAATAGCTTGAGTTGGAAAAGACCTTAAAGATTATTTTGTTCCAAATCTTCTGCTGTGGCCAGGGATGTCATGCGCAAATTCTATCACTAACAGACCATGTAAAAAGTCAGTCTCTGTCTTCTTTACAAGCTCCTTCTAAGTACTAGAAGTCTGCAATGAGGTATCCCTGGAGCCTTCTCTTTTCCAGTTGAAGAAGCCCAGCTCCTTCAGTCTTTCTTCATAGGAGAGGTGCTTCAGCCCTTCAGTCCTCTTTGTGGCCTCCCTTAGACCTTCACCAGCAGGTCTGCATCCTTCTTGGGCTGGGGGCCCCAGGCTTGGACACAATATTTCAGATGAGACCTCATGAGAAAAGGGGATCATCACCTCTCTTACCCTGATGGCCACGTCTGTTTTGATGCAATCCAGAATACCATTGGCTTGCTGGATTTCAAACACACACTGCTGGTTTGCGTCCAGCTCTCCATCCAACAGAACCTCCAAGTCCTCTGCAGGGCTTCTCCCAATGACTTGTTCTCCCAAACTGTACATTTATCAGTGATTGCCCTGACCCAGGGGTTACGTCTTGCACTTGGCCTTGTTGAAGCACATTAGGTACATGTGGATCTACATTTCAAGCTTTATGAGGTTTCTCTGAACGACATGCCTTCCTTCTCTTGTATCAACCATACTCTCTGCATACTGTCACCTGCAAGTTTCTGAGGGTATGCTCAATCCCACTGTTTATGCCACTAATAAAAATATTAAAGAGTACCTGTCACAGGAGAGAATCTTGAAGGATATCACTCATTATCAGCCTCGAGATGGGCAGAGAAAACAAATCTAAACAAAATAGTATAGTCTTTGTCGTAGAGTATAAAAACCAGAGAAGGATTATTTTTATGTAGCCTCATAAGATTTCAATGGTAAAGCATTAGACAAGTTTTACATGCATATTAATAATTTTATCTCATATTCCTGTTAGTTTTAACTGAGAATAAAGTAGGTCTTAAAAATCTTCTGTTATTTTTTTTTAAACACATAGTATGTCATGCACACTAGTCAGATTGCACCCATACTCTTCCAAGGAGGATCATTCAGGGGCTGAGTATTCCATGACATCAGAGCCTTAATAGGTTACATTTGCTCATATCTTCTTAAAAGATGTGTTCTTCTTAAAAGGTTAGTTTACTGAATAATTCTGCCATTAGTCAATGATTGATTGCTTCTCTTTACTGAGCTCTCATTTCTTTCCCTGACACTTAACGTTTCATTAGTATTAAAGTTTGCCTCTGATAGATATCTACTACTGAGGTATTCGGAGTAATTTCTTTTTCACATGGATCATTTTGATCTTAACAGAAAAATCTTCAGAAGTGATGTTTAGTAAAGAAAAATTTTCATTACAGCGATCTATTTCAGTGTCATATTTATGATGTACTAATCTCAGTTCTAAACCCAGCAGAATAATACTCACAAAGCAATTTCTTCAGTGAACTGTGATATTTTTCTAGCAAATTATTAAACTATTATTTATTTATTCACCACCTAACTAACTTATACTACATGCTCTTCTGTGCTTTTCATTACTCTAGAATTGAACTGATTTATATGTGGCGCTGATTATTATTTTAACAATGAAGTGTGTGTTACATATTTCAAACTGTACAAAAACATGTTTTATTTACAAATAAGCACATTTAATCTGATTTTAATCCCTGCTCTTTTTTTTAAAACATAACTTAGTGAAATACTGTTAATTCACCACTCTTTATATAAATGAATATGATACAGTGTTTACTCTTTGATATGTATCAGTTGTAATGTTTGACTATTTCAACTATTTATGTAATGAGTATGACTAATTATTTCATGAATAGCTATTTTTATAGTTATTTACATATTTTTCAAGCAACACTTCTATACAAAAGCTATTAATTTTACAAATAAATATATACTTGTAAGATTCAATATCTTGATTTCAACACAAGGCAGCTTAAAATGAGATTAAGAAACAATGACTCCATAAAAATGTTTTGAATTCCTCATTTAGAGAATCCTAAACTTCTGTTTGCAAGTCTTCACTTAAGTAAACAGTGTTTTGTCTATGCTTCAGGGAATACAATTCTTTTAGGATTGCTGTCCTATTGCTTTCAGACAGATTGAGTTTTGATGCAGAAAATTATGTTCTCAAGGATTAAAATCCACACAGGTATAACATTTCCCTTGCTTTTTCAGCACTTTTGATGCACATAAATGATGCAAGATATACATATCTTCCTGAAGGCTTTGTGTATAGTAAATTTTTACACAGAATTGAAGCTTGGATTTTTGTAAAAAAAAGGTAACAGTTACTGAAGTTACATTTCAGGCATAGGGCCCTGGTTTAACTTCTCCAAGCATGCTGATAAGACTTCAGGTTTGTAGAAATCATGAGAAATGTCATATGGGGAGGGTGATGACTCCTCAAATGTGTGTCATGATTTTGTGATTTTTGGTTTTCAATATTCCACATCATAACATCATGTGTGGCACTGGGAGTTTAACTGTTAATGCTCAAGTTCTGGGTACCTGCCTGGAAGAGAAGAAGAACTACATTCCCCAGGGGACTTTGCGGTCACAGAGAGGAGATATAACTCCTGGCAAGGTCACCTGATGCGCTCTTCTTCATCTGCTCTTCTTAGTCGGCTCTCCTCCTGTCTCCCTGCTGCTCAACTGGACGGCGCATCTCACCTCAGCGTTGTGGTGAGGCCTATCCACCTTTCGGACATTCTCTCTCTCATTATATTTAATTTATTATCTTCAATTTTAATTATATTGTATTACGGTGTGTTATCTTGCATTCTGAAACTATATTTAGTAAATTAGTTTGTTTCTCCTCAGATAGTTGCAGCTGTTTTTAATTATTTTGGGGTCCCCTGTTCCCTTTTTCTGGAGGCGTGGATTTTGTGAAATCCCTCTGCCCTGCTAGTCACGGAACTGGGCTGAAACAGCCTGTAAACTGTTGACAGTGTGAAAATATCAATCTTCATGCCTGATAATAGTATCCAAGATACGTTTATGTAATGGAGAAAAATGGCACTTGGCATGTAGTATCCTCCTTTACTTTCAAAGGATACTAAAACAATACCAGACTGAATATAGCAACTTTCCCAGACTTTCTGAAAAAGAGACATACTCTATGCGTTCTTCACAGCAGCATCTAAAGAGTTCAGTGGATGTCATTTCTGTTCCTACAGAGAACAGAGGGAAAAGAACAACACTTCTTCAGAAATAGTACTTAGAAATGTCAATGAATCAGTGACAAAAATTAAGACATGCTTTAGGCAGCCATTGTACCTCAGAGAATAATCCATTTAACCATATATTCTGTCTTAGTAGTTCAGTTAAGAGAGATAAGACAGGATGTTTACATACAATTTCATTACTCCCTGAGTTTCTTCTGGAGAGATTCACAGAAAACATCCACAGCTAATAGATTAAGTCTTAATGGGTACAGTACCGTCAAGTGATATACAATAGCTGTTAAGTGACCTGATGAATCCTGATATTTATTGATTTTTGACCCTATGATCATAATTTCCACAGTTGTTTTCAGTATCAAGTACAGTTTCTGGAAGTTCCCTACCTGCTATGAAATACGCATTGTTTGAATTTCAGAGACAATATCTTCTTTTACTTTAGTAAAAGTAATATGTATTTACTGTAGAATGTAATGAATAACAGAACAAGAATGATCTTTAACATCTTCATCAATGACATAGATGATGGAACTGAGTGCACCCTCAGCAAGTTTGCAGACGACAACAAGCTGAGCAGTGGAGATGATACACTGGAGGGAAAGGAAGTCATCCAGAGGGATCTAGACAGTCTGGAGAAGTGGGCCCATGTGAACCTAATGAGGTTCAACAGGGCCAAGTGCAAGGAGCTGCATGTGGGTTGGGGCAATCCAAGGTGCTTATATAGACTGGGAGAAGAACCCCTTGACAGTAGCCCTGCGGAGAAAGACTTGGGGGTCCCGGTAGATGAGAAGCTGGACATCAGCCAAGTGTGCATTTGCAGCCTGGAAGGCCAACTATATCCTGGGCTGCATTAAATGAGGAGTGGCCAGCAGGGAGAGGGAAGTGATCGTCCCCTTCTACTCAGCCTTGTGAGGCCCCATCTGGAGTACAGCATCCAGTCCTGGGGCCCCCAGTATAAGACACCAAGCTCTTGGAACGGGTCCAGAGGAGGAGATCAGAGGGAAGGAGTACCTCTCTTATGAGGAAAAGTTGAGGGAGCTAGGCTTGTTTAGCTTGGAGAAGAGAAGGCTCCAAGGAGACCTCATTGTGGCCTTTCAGTACTTGAATGGAGCATATAAACAGGAAGGGAAACAACTTCTTATGAGGGTGGATAGTGATAGGACAAGGGGGAAATGATTTTAAATTAAGACAGGGTAGATTCAGATTAGGTATTAAGAGGAAGTTTTTCACACAGAGGGTGGTGACATACTGAAATGTGTTGCCCAAGGAGGTAGGTTGTGGATGCCCTATCCCTGGAGGCATTCAAGGCCAGGCTGGATGTGGCTCTGGGCTGCCTGGTTTAGTGGTTGGCAAGCCTGCCTATGGCAGGTGGTTTCAAACTAGTTGATCTTTAAGGTTCTTTTTCAACTCAGGCCATTCTATTATTCTATAAATTTCCTTCCAACTAGAGGTATTATATTCTCCAAAAATTGACCTGTTATAAAGGAAACATATTCTCTAGAAGTAATTATCAAATCTGTCATTCCTTTAAATTGCAGTCCTAGAATCAGATCTTTTCTCCATGTCTTCATTATATAAAATTATTTACCTAATAGTGTTCAGAATTATATTGGAAAAATTACAGAACAATACTTACGTTATTAAAGTTTGGAAGTGTTATATCATCACTACGAAAATATTTTTACGAAATTGTTCAAGACACATAAAAGAAGTCTAACCTCCTCCCTGTCACTTAGATTCATAGAATCATAGAAATGTTCTGGTTGGAAAAGACCTTAAAGATCGTCAAGTCCAACCACAACCTAACCATACTACCCTAACTTTAACAACCCACCGCTGAAATGTGTCCCACATCCAAACAGTTTTTAAACACATTCAGGGATGGTGACTCAACCACCTCACTGGGGAGCCTATTCCATGCTTAACAACTCTTTCTGTAATGAAGTTTTACCTGATATCCAATCTAAATCTCCCAAGGTGCAACTTGAGGCCATATCCTCTCATTCGGTCAACTGTCACCAGTGAGAAAAGACCAACCCTGTTCTCGCTCAATCAGCTTTCAGGTAATGGAAGAGAGCAATTAGATCTCCCTCAGCCTTCACTTCCCCAGACTAAACAGCCCTAAGTCCTTCAGTTGCTCCTCATAGGACATATTCTCCAAGCTCCTCACCAGCCTTGTTGTCCTTCTTTGGACCTGCTCCAGCACCTCAATGTCCTTTCTGTATTGAGGATGCCCAAAACTGAACACAGTACTCAAGGTGAGGCCTCACCAGTGCTGAGGATGGGGACAAGATTACTTCCCTAGTCCTGCTTCTTGGCCACCTGGACGTACTGCTGACTCATGTTCAACTGATTTTCCATTTGTGCACCAGATAACTGGCCTGACACTTAAAAGTAAAGAAGGCATTGAGAACCTCAGCTTTTTCCTCTTCCTTAGACATTTCCTGCCATATCCAATTAAGATTCTCCTTGGCCTTCCTCTTGCTCTTAATACATTTTTAAAAACATTTTTAATCTTTAACAGTGGTGGCCAGATTAAGTACTTGCTGGGACTTTCTAATTTTCCCTCTGCATATTCCAGCATCATCCTTATATTCTTCTTCCTTTCTCCAAAGATGCTCAGAATCTGAGCAAAAGCTCCTTGTTCAGCCAGGCTGGTCATCTTCCCTGCCAACTCATCTTATGGTACAGGGAGACAGACTGTTCCTCCACCTTTAAGATTTTCCTCTTAAGGAGTGTCCAATCTTCTTAAACTGCTTTGCTCTTAAGACTAACTCCCTAGGATTCTCCCATGAAGTTCTAAAATGTTGGAAGTCTGCCCTCTGATAGTTGAGGGTAACAGTTTTGCTGAATGATAGTTTTGATCCTCTCCTGACTTCACCAAGAATAGAAAATTTGATAATTTTTTCATCACTGTGCCCAATACCACCATGCCTTCCACCATTTCTTCTATATTTGTGAACAGCAGATCTCATGAGGTGCTTCTACTGGTACGTTCTCTTACCAGTTGTTTCAGGAAGTTGTCTTATATCCAGGAACCTCCTACATTGCTTCCTCTTTACTGTACTGTATTTCCAGCAAATGTCAACTAAGTTGAAATCCCTCTTGCAAATAAAGGCTAGAGACTGTGTAACTTCCGTCAGTTGCCTGTAGAATGCTTAATCTGCCTCTTCATCCTGGTTAAGCGTTCTATAACAGCCTCTCACCAAGATATCCTCATTGGCCTTTCCCCGATTCTCACTCATAAGGATTCAATCTTGTCATTCCCAGCACTGATCTCTACAACACTGAAACACTTTCTAACAAAGAAATCCACCACACCACCCTTCCTTCCTTGCCTAAGGGCATAATAGGGTATAATAGGTACTCAAGGAAGCAATGAAATGAATGTATCCAGACTCACATGAATAGGAACGACTGTGGACATTCAGGTAGTCTTAAACGAAACGTCTTTTACTCTTGGTAAGGATAAAACTTGATAGATTCATGCATAGTTTGCTACGTTTAAAATAAGAAATGAAAATACTTAGGTGACATACAAACTTATCTTCCAGAAGAACATTCACATTAAGGAAAAGAAACAGATCAGCTAAAAATTGCCCAAAGTTAGACAATTTCAACAGCCTGTTTTGTTTGGAAAAAAGATTTGTCAGTGTCTTTTCAGTCCAATAATTAGGGAAAATGGTTAAATGGACATAAAACCCCCTAACAAATTGTACAGAGGGAAGAATTTGGAACTGAACAGTGCAATAGGGATGAAGTAAAAATCTTCTTTTAAAAAGTCTCTTGCGCACTATGCATCTCCCATACTACACAAACCTTGCTCAAGTCAATATTATGTTCATATTTAGAAATGGTAATGAGGTTGATCACTACACTCTGTATAATCTGTTTACACTCATTAAAAATATGGGACAGAGTAGAAGAATAAGTGACATTGGATATAACCACATATCAGGGGAAGAATTGTTACTGGCCCATATGAGAAAATCAATAGTGAAATAATTTTGATATTGTTTAAGATTAATGAAAATATAGGAACAGAAAGAGGCATCTGCAATTATCTGAGAGCTTCAGAGCCTAAGAAAATTAAAATGATAAAAGTAAACCTGAGTGTTATCAATCTAAATATGCTCAATCAAAAAGTCATGCTTTCTGTAAGTATTCCGTATTTTGACATTATGCAATGAACTGACGGAACAGGGACATCTGTTAAGGGAGAACTATAGTTCCTCAAATGCTCTGATCCTTCCCAGGTGTTTTCCAGGAGGGAGAGATAAAGTGATGGAGAGATGTGAAGGTGTCTCTTTTTGCTCCCTTACACTGAGTTTGCAGCGCAATTAGGAGTTGCTTTATTTCCCAGTTGTTCATTACTCTTGATTCTTCTTATATTGTATTATTTCACATTCCTTTATCATTTTAAATAAAATAATTTATCTTTATCTTGATCAAGGAGCAACTCCTCCTTCTCACTTTTCTGGCATCTTCTTGAAAGGAAGAGATGGGGAGAAGAGACTAGGTCCTGTCACACAACAAAAGAAAAAAAAATCAATCCATGACACAAAGTTACCCTTTTCATGCACAGATTGATTCACCTTTGGAATATATTTCCATTTTTGCTAAACAAACTTCCCTTCAAAGACTGTAGAACAGGAGCTGAATAAAAGCATTCTGCTCATTCCTCATGACTGCTGTGTGTAGTGGGTTAGTTCAGATTTACCATCTATATCTTTCCAAATGGAGCAGAAATAACGCTTCAAGTAAAACTTAATCAAAGAAGACAGGAAAATAATGATATAATAATATTTCAGAAGAGAGTTTGTAAGAAGTATTTAAAAAGTCAAGTATTGAATTCTGGAATTTTATTTCTTAATCATTATTTTAAAAATAATATTGGCAAATCATATTTTGGGTTATGCTGGGAGTTTTGAATCTCTGCCTACACTGAATTATATCTTTCATATAACCAGTTAAAAATTCAGCAGTGACTCTGATTTTGCTCTGTTAGTCAACCAGTTCATACAGGTGAGGAAATATTCATGAGGGCAAGAGAAGTTTGAAAGACTGTATAACTGAAAAAAGAGAGCTTGAATATTTATCTCTATTCTTGTTCATAAGAAATATGTCTGTTTTTCAGAAGTCAAGCAATAATTAAGCATTTTATTTATTATACTGCCTTGAACATTTATATCTGTAATGCAACTTTTAAATTTAAGCATAAAATCAAGTATTTACCATCTTTATGCTACTTGGAGAACAAGAAATATAGGCCAGTTTTGCTTGTGTGATGTATTCCAAAAGCTGATACAGGAAGTGAATAGGAGTTTGCACTCAGATGATCACTTAGTGCTGCAATTTTTGGAAATGCTACAGCTGAAGAAAAATATGAAGAGCAGCTCACAGCTGGCCACCCTGCATGTGAGTTGATATAAATCTAGGTCTAGACTAATACTGAAATAACTTTGTTATGAAAGGGTCTTTGGCAAATTCAGGCATCTCTATTGATTTCATGTTTTGACTTTTGATTAAATGAGGCCATACTTAAAGAATAGTATACTTTCTTTTGTGGATTACGTCTACAAAGAAATAAATAGTGATAGATGCTGCGTGACACAGGCATTATTGTCCTTAAAAAGGGAAAATTATTGGATGATTTTGAACAACAACAAAAAAATCATTAATGTCCAGTTCACATTTAGCTTTTTTTTGTTATTGTGCTTCAGTAACAAATGGAACAAGTTCTCAGCTCCAGAAAAATATTTTTCAACATGGTTACCATCATGAGCTATGTATTTTGCCAACAATGAACAAGAACCTGCTTATAGCGCTCATAAAAATCTGTACCAGTGGAGGTGACCCACAGTCACTGTCACCACTGCTAAAATGCACCATCCACTATCTCACTGCGCTCACATCTTCTGTTTCATTTCCATACACATTTTGCAGGCACTGATGAATGCCAGTTGTTGCAATTTTTTCCACATGAATGACTTCAATGGCATACCTTAGCTTCACACACACTTCCAGTTCAAACATCATTTTGAAACTTAGACTACCTCTCTGTTGTTGCACAGCAACAACATTTAATGGATTATTCTCAGGAAGACCTCAAACTCTACTGCCATAACATCAGCATCTGCCTCTGATCTTATGGGCCAGCATTATAAAATAAGACACACTACTTTCAGAGCAGCCCTCATAATTTTAGCACTAGTCCTTCAATTTCACTTGTTTGACTACTGTTTTTTCAATGTGACATCAAATCAACTGCTTTACTGAAGGCCAGATAGACATGTGTCTGGAGTTCCCTTCATTTGTGAAATCAGCTATAATAAAAATCTCTTAAGGTTAGCTTATTTTAGGCCCCTAATTTTTTACTGTTAACTTTTGCTCTTTCTGACTTAAATGCTTTTAATTATTCTGTCTTTCAAAACAGACTTAATCCTTGCACCCTAGAAATGTTAGACTAATGGTTCTGTATTTCTACTTCTCTTGATTCCATTTTTCTGTTCTCTACCAGATGCTGTAAGTTTTGACAGTTCCACTAGAAAATAATTCTATTGTGCAAAATAACGGGTAGTTTTTTTCAAAACTATTGGAATAAGGTTCCTTCTTTGTACGCAGTTCTTTTGGGTACATAAAAGTAGACTGCAATTATTCTTGCTGCTATCTCAAATCAGTAAGTTTTCCAGAATTTGCTTTCATATTTGGCATGCTCAGTTCCCTTTCTCAAACTCCAAAGAAGAGTGAAGATGATAAATGTGTTAAAATCTAACTTACTGTAACTTTTGCATATTGTCATGTTTTGGTCTGTTTTCTGTGACAAAGGGATGGAGGGACCCGTGGATCCATGCCCTGGAGAGAGAAGAAGGATGAAAAGGGAAAAGGTAGGGAAATGGGCCTGGACAAAGGAAAACAACTGCAATGATCTAAGGGGAAAAACTTTGTTTACTAAATATAGTAGAGGAACATGAGATAATAAAAAATACTTAAATATGATTGGCTAGTAAATCAAATAAAAGGAGAAAGAGAGAGAGTTTCTGAAACTGAAGCCCTTAGTGAAATGCCATAAATGAAGCAGCCAGGGAGCAAAGTCTCTTTTATCTTTCTCTCCAAATGGAAAACAGAAACAGAAAAATGAAGTTTTCTGGAAGTTGTAGCTCATTCTTCTCTTCTGAAACCAGGAAAGAGGAACTTACGGAATATATGTCAACAATCCACAGAACTGCAGCATTAACTTTTTAATTCCCAGTGTGCTGCATAATGTTGTGGTGTGGAATACCAATGAAAAACCACTAAACCATGATGCATATTTAATTAAACTTAAAACAAATTGCATTTTCAGTTGACATTGAAACTGAAACATCAAGTAATATCTAATACTAACTCTCTTGTGACCTTATCACAGCACAGTATAGATGGATAAATGGTGAAAGATATCAGATTTCACCCCCCAAATTTTAAACAAAATTGACTATTGGACTGCGGTCTTTTTTAATGCATTTTCAATGTCCGTGAAGAAGCTGCTACCATAATGATATCATAATACTAATATTTGTATTTTGAATGAATAAAGTCTGCTTTCAAATAGTGAATAGAATTGTCTGAACCCAGATGTTGTAAGAGAGATTTAGATATGCTGTCCTGAAGTGTAATTTCTTTTACAGCTGCAATATACATGGTGCAAGACTTCAAGAAGACAGAAAACATGAAGTGGGTCCAGTCTGCATATTAGGTCTTTAGTCCCTTTAGAAGGTAGTCTCCTTTGAAAATGATCTTTTTTTCCATTTGTGGAAGCTGTTTTGATGCAAGGCACAGGATGATTTAACCTCCAAGGCAGATGAATATTTATTGTTTCCCTTTGCAAAGCATCATATACCTATCACGCGTAGCACTGAGATGTGCCTGTAGTGCTGTGCCATTTTTTCTTATTCTTTAGATGTCTGTGTTCAGCCAGATGGAGAGAAATAGGGAACCCTCCATATCACTTATCCTGTCTACCTGCTGGGCCTGTCTTAGGAAAGGTAGGGAGCAATTTCACTGGTCTAGCTTCTTCTCATACTCTTTAATACTATTCAACTTGCTCACCATCTCCCAGAGCTCTGTCATTAAGCTAAATTCCTCCATCGCAGTGCACCTTCCACAGGTGTTGATTACTACTGCTGTCCTATATCAGCAGGAAATATATGTTCCTATATCATCAGGAAAAGCGCACACCCTCCAGACTGACACTTGGATTTTGCTGTGTGTTCCCATTAGAATTCTGTATGGGAAGATGCATCTGTTGTGGTGAGTGCAGAGTTCAGCTTCAAAGCCCTCTCTGTGTGTCCTTCTGCAAAAAAAAAACCACTTCACTCCCTGAGTTATACTTCATCACCCTTCACCAGAGCTGATCACCTTGGAGAATGAATGTAGATTTGCTTTGCATAATAAACTGTCTTTATCTCAATCCAAATTCTAAAATTTTCTTTTACCATTTTGACTCTTCCTTATTCCACCACAAAGAGTAGGGGACAAGTGAACAGCAATGTGTGGCTTGGTTGCTTACTGAGGTTAAACCACAAGAACTGGGCACTGTGTTTCCTGAGTTTTTCAAGAAATTCATGGAATAGAGTGTCAATTGGTGTCACAAAAGTAATGCTTCAAAAGTGTGGAAAATTCAGATTTACATTCATTCTCTTCTTTATGTATGTTACAGAAGGCTTTGCAGTGTCATATTTGATTCTTTATAATTTAATTATGATTTCTTTTACAACATTAAATATAAGAAATTCAGACACATCACACAAAAAACTAATATCAAAACACAATATTTTCTTTAAAGAATTTCAAATTAATGTAAGAAAATTATTTCTTCTGCATTATTGATTCTTTCATATTTGATCTGATCTTATCTAGTGTAAAATGCCTTTCTTTCAAATAGGATCTTTTCACTAGATCAGGCTGCCTGGCACCCCATCCAATCTAGCCTTGAATGCCCCCATGGAATAGGCATCCACAGATTTTCCAGGCAACAAATTTCTCTGTTTAATCATCCTCTGAGTAAAAAAATTCCTCATAATTTCTAAACTGAGTCTCTCCTCATGGTCCTGTTTAAACTATGTAAGAAGCAACAGACCGTAGCAAATCTTTTGTTGCCATACATGTTACGGTCACGCTGCATCACCCTTTGCTTAACTGATCAGTCCCCTGATCAGGACCAAGAACTGCCGGCATACACCAATATGGTGAGAACAGAAAAATGGCGTTTATTACTGCGTGGCATCTGTTTAAATACATTCATCTTCTACTTCGTCTACACTCCTTAAGCATGCATTGTCCAATCACTGAGCAGGGGAGGTCCTGTAGCATTACATCCCGTAGCCCCCTGGGCGCCTAATACAACAATCTTTAAAAAAATATATGATCTATGGTATGATCACTGAACAGCTGGAATAAAAATTGTATTTTTTAATGCCCTCTGTAGAAATTTTTGGAGTTCTTTAAGAAGAGACATCCATATCTGTCTGTCTCTGTTACTAACATATGGTATTTCTTGCTTTAATTGAAGGAAAATTAATGTTTAGTGTAAGTGTATTGCATTTTGATTATTATTAAATGAGGTATGTTTTGACAAAGAAAATATTAAAAAGAGTAGTACTCATTCAAGACAATTAATAGATTGTAGTAGCTTTCTGGGTGGCAGTATGAAGTAAACAATTCAGAGTCTGTCAAAATTTTAGTACGATATAGCTACTCTATTTGAATACCTACATTAATGTAATAAACTAGGTAGTACAAAACCCACGTAAAAGAAGTAAGAAATCTTTTATGAATATATCTATGTTTCCACAGATGTGACTGTGCACCTGAGTGACAGGCTGCTATTAGTCACCAGACTTTTTCTATCTACATATGTATGTAAACTACTAGAAATCTTTAGGCCTAGTAGAGGCTTCCAACTGACTACTAGAGTTCTGAGAACACTACTTTGCTGGATTGGGCCAGGTTGGCAACTAAGTGCTCCCACTGCTGCTTGCTCACCCTGCACCTTCCAGCAAGAATAAGACAGAACATAGGAGAGAACAAGGCAACTCATGGCTGAGGATAAAGATAGGAAAACCACTCCAAAATTACTCTTGCAAGAAAAACAAATTCAGTGTGGGGAATTGAACTTAACACAAAACATTTAGTTACTGACTTGGATACTGGGAGATGAAGACAACAAACACTTAAGCCTTTAAGGAAAATATTTATTCTCTCCTGTCACCAGGCTTGCCTTCACTCTTGACACCTCTTCCGCTCCTGTCTTTGTCTCTGCTCTTCTGGTATCCATAGCAGGTTAAACATAGTCCCTTGAGTGAGGGTGCTGATGGTGACTGAGGTCTTCTTACAAAGGCCGTCTTTGCAGAGTTACTGCTATCAAACCTAGA
The DNA here is from genome assembly GCA_021292215.1 of Lophura nycthemera. Lineage (NCBI taxonomy): Eukaryota > Metazoa > Chordata > Aves > Galliformes > Phasianidae > Lophura > Lophura nycthemera. Next base: position 101,852 of record JADANK010000345.1, read on the forward strand.
CACATAGGCCCAGTGCTATGTGTCTCAGGCTTTTTCACCATTTTCTTTTTTTCTCCTCTTTCCTAAAACACTGCACTGTGGGCTGCAGTATAACTGTACAAGATATAATCAGACCAGAAAACAGCTGGAAGCTCTTATACCAATATTCAGTGTCTTATGTTGCTAATTAGTGCTTCCCAGAAGTATGTCGTCCTTATGGTTTAAACAAATGACTCCCCCCCCAGAGTCATGAAACAATGCCTGTTGGGCTGCAAATAGTCATTAAAGAGTTACAGTGTGTAGGCCCTGAGTTAATTATTTCTTTCCAAAGAAGTTACCTTGTTGAGCTCAGTTGACTTATGCTCCCTAATCTGGTTCAGCTTGAAAGGAGGGAACCAAATCCAGATGAAAAAACAGTTGCACAATTTTACACATGCATTTACACTTAAAATTATCCTGAATGCTTGCTAACATGGTAACTACATGTATATCACCAGTTAGATACCATTCTAATTATAATTGGTATCTAATTATAAATGGTATCTAACTGGTGATTGATGTATGATTTTGATGTATGTCCTGAAAATGTTTCTGAACAATGTAATAGTAAATCCTAAACAAAATGAATGATTTACTGAGTGCTTTTTGGACTCTATTGTTTTTAAAATTTGTGATATAGTAAGAGGGAATGATTATAGCTAGTTGGATCATTCCACTTTACATATTCACAGGAGAAGTGGAATTTATATGGAAAAGCAAACAAAATGAAAATATGCCAAAATAGCCATACTAATGTTGAACATGTTAGATCCCATTTTTTACTTTTGAATACTATTTGTTATTTATTCATAAAAAAAGTAAGAAATATGTATCATTTTACTGAATGCAGAATAATTTTCTATTTATATCCCAAGCTCTGCTAGTCTAAATGGTGAGTATCAAAGAAATTGAATCTTATTGTGTTTTGAGTATTGCTTTTTGAAATGAACTCTGTTCCTACAGAAAGCATCTGCTGTGCATCCAGACAATAAATCTGAAAACATGTTGTGGCTGCAGTCAAAGTAAATATTTGGCTTTCATGCATCGTATTGATATTTGACAAGTTCAAAAAGGCCATCCATGGACTTTATTTCTTCTGTTTTCAGAGGTCTTACTGGGAACAGTATGTATAGAGAAAACTATGCAACAGAGTTATTGTGTCCAAACTACTGTGGTCATGATCAAAAAAGGACTAAATGATTGATTAAGAGATTTAAATAAAGTCTAACATCCTGACTGCTTTAAAATTTTCATTTGAGACATTATACAGAGTATGACTGTCTCTCTTTGTGCCTTCAATGCAAGGAAAATACAAGAAATACACACAAAAAAAATGCAAATTGCTTTAACTTTTCTAAGTTTAGCCAAGCAAGCTAATCAACAGTATGAAGACATTTAACGTATTTAACCAGTCTTTAAAATATTACATTATCAGCTTCAATTTAAAATCATGATATAGTTATCTATAATGCTATAGATTAATCATTTTAAAAGAAATAAAAAGCAATAACAAAAATTAATAAAATGTACTTATATTCCAATATGCAGTGGCTTGTTTTAATTAAACAAACAAATAAACAAACAAGAAAACCTAGAACCTGAATTTTCTTTCTTTCTTTGTATTTAAAAAAGATTTTTTTTTCTTTTTTCTTTTTTTTTTTTTTTTTCCTGCAAAGTCAGATTAACTTTAGTAATTCAGCAGTGTCTGAGGAGCCGTACAAATCTTGCTATATCATGTCTCCTAATGGAACTCGTTGCAACCAGAATGGTATGGCCTAAATTTGGGTTGAAAGAAGTGGACAATTGAAAACAGCCTTGAGGGACTGTGCTATTTGTCTTCTTTGTCTTAGCAGCATAAGTTTACTTAAGCCATTCCTGCTACCATTGTCTACTTCGTATTTTAAAAATTTCCAGTAAAGATGTTATAACTTCTACAGGTTGTCCTTTACCCTTTTCACTGTACTTACAGTAGAGTTTTTTGTCTGTGCTCCCAGAAGGCAACTATTCTTCCACTTTCTCTGTGGAAACTTAGAATATGTTGTATCATCCTATGTTTTTTTTCTATGAATTAAAGCAGACTATAGTGACAGTCTCTCCTCACAGTGTGACTTTTCTTTCTTCTGCAAATTTGTTTATATCTGTCTTTAACTGCTATATCCAGTAGTGAAAATGACAATTCCCTGGAATAAGTAGATCAGAATAGCTGTCATCAGTGTCCTACATATAATATAATCTTCTTAATACATTGCACGGTGGTGGCTGTATGACATGCTGATTAGCAACAACATCAAACTTTTTTGACTCGTCCTCAATTTTATTATATGCTCAAGCTCTAGTTTAAAGCACTTCAGCCTAGTTAGATATTTCCCAGTTTGAATTCTTGCATCTGACATCTCCTTTCCTGGTGCAGGTCATTGCATTTATCTGTACTAAATTTAATCTGACTAATTTTGTGCCAGATCTAGAGTTTACCATTATCTCTTGAATTTCAGACTGTCTAAGATATGTTTAATGTGTTTCAGGTCAGTATTATTCTTAGATTTTTTTAATGTACTTAGCCTATTTTTTAAAAAATTAATCACAGAATCACAGAATCGTAGGGGTTGGAAGGGACCTCCAGAGATCATCGAGTCCAACCCCCCTGCCAAACCAGGTTCCCTACACCAGGTCGCACAGGTAGGCGTCCAGGCGGGCCTTGAATATCTCCAGAGAAGGAGACTCCACAACATCCCTGGGCAGCCTGTTCCAGTGCTCCGTCACCCTCACCGTAAAGAAGTTCTTGCGCACATTGGTGCAGAACTTCCTGTGCTCCAGCTTCTGGCCATTTCCCCTTGTCCTGTCTCCGCACACTGCTGAAAAGAGTCTGGCCTCGCCACTTTGCCCCCCACACCTTAGATATTTATAGACCTGGATCAGGTCACCTCTCAGTCTTCTCTTCTCAAGGCTAAACAGACCCAGTTCACTTAGCCTTTCTTCATAGGGAAGGTGCTCCAGGCCCTTCACCTTTGTGGCTCTCCGCTGGACTCTTTCCAAGAGATCCCTGTCTTTTTTGTACTGGGGAGCCCAGAACTGGACACAGTACTCCAGATGAGGCCTTACCAGGGCAGAGTAGAGGGGGAGGATCATCTCCCTCGACCTGCTGGCCACCCTCTTTTTAATGCACTCCAGAATGCCATTGGCCTTTTTGGCCACAAGGGCACACTGCTGGCTCATGACCAACCTGTCGTCCACCAGGACACCCAGGTCCCTCTCTGCAGAGCTCCTCTCCAGCAGGTCATCCCCCAACCTGTACTGGTGCATGCAATTATTCCTCCCTAGGTGCAAGACTCTACACTTGCTTTTGTTAAACCTCATCTGGTTTCTTACTGCCCAGCTCTCCAGCCTGTCCAGGACTTGCTGAATGGTTGTGATTGAAGTGCTTTAAACTAGAGACTGATTAGAGTTTCACTCTAACTAATACAATAAACCTGTTGGAAAAAAAAGCCTATTCAGAATAAATTTTTATTTCCTAAATTTTATTTCCATACTTGCTTTGCTTTATAAATCTTATAAATCTTCTATCTGCATGCATACTGTTTGTAATTCTTCATTCTAAAATCATTCTGGAGACTGAAATGTGGAGTGACTGGATTACCTTTTAAAATATTGACATATACTACTTGTCTCCTAAGATTCTAGTAGTAGTAGTAATGCAGATGATACTAGAAAAACAGTGTGTCTTGGATTGGAAGCTAGATTTCTATGTATGTATCTTCTAGAAGAGAATACAAAAGTATTTTTGGAATTACATGTGTTCAGATTTCATTGCTCTGAAGCTCAAAAGTTTGTAACAAATGTATCCTTAAAATATTAATATCATTATGTTGCTATATATTTATGTTGTATGTTAGCTTATATAGGCTGTGTGTTATTTATTTTACATGTTAATAGAACTACTTCATCAAAATATAGATTTCCATTTTTGTTTTAAGGTTTTATAACAATAAGTGAAAACATAGTAGATGCCTTTACACTGAAAGTTAAATTTTAAATTTTAGTGTGAACACATAAGGAAATAAAAAACAAGTCTTAGAACTTATGGTAGTAATTCTTATTAGTTAGACACAATGGTAAAAATCCCAGAATGGAGGCCTACTGAGGCTGAAAGGCTTTTGAGATGAGTTAAACTATCCAGAGCCCTTGCATTTTCAGATACTAGGATTTTCTTGTTCCTTTTTTACTCTGCTTTATTTTTTTACACTGTATCTAATTTCATTTTTAATTTGCTAAGAATTCTGAACAAGATTCTTTCTCTCATCTATGAAAACGATTTCTAATCATTAGATTTTAAATTTCTATCAAAAACATTTAAAAATAGCAGTTGGCCATTTGATTACTGTGCATTGTCAGGTGTTCCATGGTGCTTCTGATGTCTAGCTGCATCTAAATGGATCCCTTTACATGCGTCAGCACTGTTTTATGTCATATCTAATTATGGCAGAACCTGTCCTCATTATAAACATTTCCTGTGTTTGTACTTCAGGACCACTCCTCTCATTATCTTTATATGGCATATGCAGAGACATTCACAGCTACTGGAAAAATAAAGGTCTTCTGGGATGTATCTTTTCTTTTTGAATGTTCTATGTACTTCTCTTTTCCCAGAGATACCTGTCAATAGCATGTTCAAATCAAATTCTCATTCAAATCTGTCTTCCAGCCCTCCCTGTAAGGAAATCTTAATGCACTGAGCAGTAGATTGTCCAACACTCAATAAATTCCTCTCTCTTAATTTGCTTTAATAAAAAATGACTTAGTCCATGACCAAGGAGGAATCCAGTTGCCAAAGGCAGTAATCATCCTGAGGGCGCTTCTCAGGGTGTCAGATTGCAGGTAACCAAGTTCATAATTCATGTTAAGCTATCTTGGATGTTACATCCCTTCCAGTCAGCTCCCAGCACCCTGCCAACTGATTATCAGAGAGTGAAGGTATTTGATGGAGCTGAGTTAACTTTGTCAAAAATGGAGGCTGCTCTTTTTTAAAGCATACAATCCATTACCCATGAACCGGGAATTACTGTTGAGACTCCAGAAGAAAAAGAGAGCTTATGTCCTTCGGAAGAAAGGACACGCTACTTGAGGCGACTACAAGAAAGTTGCTAAGGTATGCAGGGAAGAAGTTAGAAAGGCAAAAGTCCAACTTGAACTCAGATTGGCCACTGCAGTAAAAGAACAAGAAAATCCTTTCACAAATACATCAGTGGTAAGAGAAGAACTAAGAGAAGAACCAAAGAGAATTTCCATCCTTTACTTGATTCAGCAGAGAATGTGACCACTGAGGATTAGGAGAAGGCTGAGGTCCTTCGTGCCTTCTTTACATCTGCCTTTAGTAGTCAGATCAGTTATCAGTTATATAAATATCACTTTATGCCCTGATCTGGAAGTCTGGGATGGTACGCAGAATACACCCCTGGTGATTCAGGTGGAGACAGTTAGAGTGCTCCTCCTGCATCTGGACTGTCACAAGTTCATGGGACCAGATGGGCTCCACCCTAGGGTGCTGAGGGAGTTGGTGGGGATGATTGCCAAGCTGCTCTTTGATATCTACATAACATTCCTGGTTATCTAGAAAGGTCCCAGAGGATTGGAGGCTTGCCAACGTCTCTCCCATCTACAGGAAGGGCCATAACAAGGATCTGGGGAACTACAGGCCTGTCAGCCTGACCTCAGTACCAGGGAAAGTTATGGAGCAAATCATCTTGGGTGAGATCACAAGACACATGCATGGCATCCAGGGGATCAGGCCCAGCCAGCACGGGTTCATGAAAGGCAGGTTGTGCTAGACCAACCTCATCTCCTTCTATGACTGGGTGACCAGACTGGTAGACGAGGGAAAGGCTTTGATGTAGTCTACCTAGACTTCAGCAAGACACAGTCTCCCACAGTATTCTCCTGGGGAAACTGGCTGTCCTTTGCTAGGGCAGGTATACCCTTCTTTAGATAAGGAACTAGATAGAGGGCCATGCCCAACAGGCAGTAGTTAATGGAGTTAAATCCAGCTGGCAATCCATTACAAGTGGATCAATACTGGGGCCTATCTTGTTTAATATTATTATTGATGACCTATATGAGGGGATTGAGAGTATCTTCAGTAAACTTAAAGATGACACCAAGTTGGGAGGTAGTGTCAACTTGCCTGAGGGTAGGGAGGCCCTTCAGAGGGACCTAGATAAGCTGGATTGCTGGGTTGAGGTGAATGTGATGAGGTTCAACAAGGTCAAGTGCCGGGTCCTGCACTTTGGCCACAGTAACGCCATGCAACACTATAAGCTTGGGGCAGAGTGGCTGGATGACTGTGAAGAGGAAAGGGATTTGGGGGTGTTGGTTGATGCTCGGCTGAACATGAGCCGACAGTGTGCCCAGCTGGCCAAGAAGAGCAATGCCATCCTGGTCTGCATTAGAAATAGTGTGGCCAGTAAGAGCAGGGAGGTAATCATCCCCCTGTACTCAGCACTGATGAGGCCGCATCTCGAGTATTGTTTTCAGTTTTGGGCCCCTCACTACAAGAAAGACATTGAGGCCCTGGAGCATGTCCAGAGAAGGGCAACGAAACAGGTGAGGGGTCTGGGGCACAAATCTTATCAGGAGCAGCTGAGGGAGCTGGGATTATTAGTCTGGAGAAGAGGAGACCTCACTGTACTCTACAACTTCCTGAAGGGAGGTTGTGATGAGGAGGGAGGCCTCTTCTCCCAGGCAGCAAACAGGACCCGACGATGTGTGCCCAGCTGGCCAAGAAGAGCAATGCCATCCTGGTCTGTATTAGAAATAGTGTGGCCAATAGTAGCAGGGAGGTAATTATCCCCCTGTACTCAGCACTGGTGAGGCCACACCTCGAGTCCTGTGTTCAGTTTTGGGCCGTTCGCTACAAGAAAGACATTGAGGCTCTGGAAAGTGTCCAGAGAAGAGCAAAGAAACTGGTGAGGGGTCTGGAGCACAAGTCTTATGAGGAGGGCTGAGGGAGTTTGGGATTGTTTAGTCTGGAGAAGACAATGCTCAGAGGAGACCTCATTGTACGCTACAACTTCCTGAAGGAAGGTTGTGATGAGGAGGGGTTTGGCCTTTTCTCCCAGGCAACAAACATGACACTGAGCGAAATGGCCATAAGTATGACTGGCACAGAAGGGTTTAGATTAGCATAGGAAGAATTTTTCTACTCAGAGAGTGGTCAGGCACTGGAATGGCCTGCCCAGGGAGGTGGTGGAGTTGTCATTCCTGGCAGTGTTCAAGAGGTGCCTGGATGAGGTGAGACAAGCAATAGCTTGTGGCAGTAATGGTGATGGGAGGATGGTTGGACTGTATGATCTTGTAGGTCCTTTCCACCCTTATGATTCTATGATTCATGCATTGTATTTATCCTTGGTATGTGGCTGTATTGATAGCTGCTGGAGGCATATAATTCCATTCCTGTGGCACTTGGCAAGGTGGACCTTATATTTGGATGGTGTAAGAAGCAAGAACAATTTTTGGCTCAAGGCTTGTTCACTGGCACCCATCTGAGACATAACCTGCTTAACAAGCTTTTGGGGTCAATGGTTATCATGAGCACAACAGAAAGAGAAACACACATGGCTCAGCGACCAGGAGAAACCTTTTTGTCTGTTGCTTATTTAGGGCATTTAAGCTGACTTATAGGGATCGTCTTGGAGGAGAGGACCACCATGCAGTCAGTGCACATAACTAGCAGCCCACCATGCAACAATCACATGATCAACTGCCAATTATACAATGGGAAGAGCATGTACTATGGACATGCTGTTACAACTACCACTGCCCCTGACAAACAAAACTGAAGTACCTCTGGCAACCAAAAGGATGTTATGCAGGGAATAAAAATCCAAAGACTTCTGAGGAAGAATGGGTACACACTCTACCTGCAGCCGTGCAAGTCAATGAGACATCGCTGACCAACTTGCTGCCTCCTTATGGACCAACAAAATGTCTCTGGATTCCTGATGGTGAATATCCTTGCTTTGTAAACAGATTTCAAGGATTTCTCTCTTCCCATCTCCCCCATCTTCCCCACATTCTGTAGTAGTTTAGAATTTGCAGTAAATCAATGGACAGTATTTGACCTTGTTTGCTGCGTTTCTTCCTTTCTTTGCTTCCTCTGGGTACATATATGTTGAAGCATCTCCTCCAATAACTGGATTGAGACAGATGGTAACACAGGAAAAAATAAAACAAATTGGAGATGGCAGTAGACATAAGACAACTTCTCAGTGCAAGCACCTCTCTCTTGTGATGGAATACATTGTTTTTTTTTTAATGTACCAACATCTACTTGGAAGAGGAAATATTTTCTGATCTAGAGTGTTAAGTTCCTTCCTCTGTTAAATTAACTCCCATCATTTCATCACAAAGCAAGCTGAAGGCTTCTCAGTTCTGCCAGTATATAATGAATGACTGACTCAGCTAGTGAGATCTTTCTGTGTTTTTTTTTTAATGTACCAACATCTACTTGGAAGAGGAAATATTTTCTGATCTAGAGTGTTAAGTTCCTTCCTCTGTTAAATTAACTCCCGTCATTTCATCGCAAAGCAAGCTGAAGGCTTCTCAGTTCTGCCAGTATATAATGAATGACTGACTCAGCTAGTGAGATCTTTCTGTGTTGAAACAGAAATCAGCACATGCCAGACTTTTCCTTCTACCTTGTTAGTCTCTAGCAATTTCAACACACATCAGGCTATTTTGGGAGGCAGATTGGACAAAGATTGTTAGCATGTATTTCCATCTCCAAAATTGTTATACTGAGAAACCCAAGAGCAAGTTAATATTTTCGATCACAGAATTGTAGGGGCTGGAAGGGACCTCTGGAGACTGTCTGGTCCAACCTTCTGCTCAAGCAGGTTCCCTACAGTACAGCACACACAACACAAGAATGTCCAGATATATATTTTAACATCTCTAGAGAAGGAGACCACACAACCTCTCTGGCCAGCATGTTTCAGTGCTCTGCTACTCTCAAAGAAAATAATTTTCTCCTCAAAAAAGAATAACATTTCTTGTAAAGTCTGTTATTAGATTTCTTTCTTAGCTTATTAGATTTATATCACTTTGATTTCATAGTATTTATGGTTTAATGCAAATCACTCTTTCACTGGGTCTCATTGTCTCATCTGTTGTTTTTATAAGAAAATATAATGGCACTATTCACTCATTTCACAATGTGATCTTATGTTTGTTTATATTAGAATCTAGAAGAATAGATTTATTGATAAAAAGTTCTTTCTGCTGACTTCATTAGTGTCTTACATATAATTAGGAATACCACATGTGTAGTATCCAATGAAAAAAATATGCCAAAATGGCATATCTAGAATTTTAAAACCTTAGGTTGCTATCCAGTCTGAAAATTTTTAAATTTCTTTTTAATCCATTCATATAATATTTTCCTTCGTCAATGTCAATGCATCTAGATATAAGTAACAACAGATCATTAAAATTTAATGAATATTTGGAAAAGTTCTGTCATCTTACAAGTTTGTATAAGAGCTTAATTCAGATGTCATTTGCACTTCTCCAAACCCAAATTGAAATGTAGCGAGGTAGAAACCCTCAGGATCCTTGCTTTATCCGGGTGTGCTTTCCTTATATGTTGCTCTATTTAAAACTAATTTAGATAGCTGCATTAGGCTATCTGTCAATTTGCAAATAATGTAGATAATTTAATATTTTCATGACATTTATCTATTGCTAGTAATTTTAAATTAGAACATTTGCCTCTGTTGCTCTTAGATTTAATAGCAAGAAAACAAATTGCATGATGAAAAAGTGCCAGTTTGAGAACCACTGCAGTACTCAACACAAAATAGGAGACTGTACAAATTGTGCATTTTACTGGGAATGCAAAACTAAATCTTGGCTTACACACAGATTCATAAAACATTGCTGTACACAATGCTTCCAGTTTAGAAATATGTATGGCAAGGAACAATAATGTACATACAGTAAACGAATGCAGTGAACTGATGACTTCTGTGGATTTGGTTTAGTTGACTATAACTTTCATATAGTATAGAAACAGAGAAGTTGATCTTTTATATTTTGCATAGCTAAAAATAGATCTCTCTTCTTACTGCACTTCCTCACGTGCAGCAGATTGTGTTTAATGGATGCCAATAGGAATGTGAAGAACAATACATCTTTGTATTCATGACAAAATATCTTTAAAACTCACCAATGTCCAGAAGATATAAAATAAATTTCAGAGTGAAAGCAATAAAATTGCAACAATATTGACGTGTGGAATCAAACTCTGTAACCCAAGTAAGATTGCAAAGCAGATATGGTTTATTCAGTACTGCGCAGGCACCGGGTGCAAGGGGGATCATTCCTCCTAACTTGCAGACCATCTGGAAAAATCATGCTACAGATATAGGCCAAACTACTACATAATCAATAGTTTTCCTGGAATTCGGATACATATTCATTACACCCCCAAGAATTCATTAGTGTGCAGACCCTCCCCTCTTATGCGTGCATAGTGGCTCATGAGATGAAGTCTTCCTTGCGAAGGCTTCTGACCTTTCTCGCTGTAAACTTGTGACCTTTTGGGGATGCATGCCCCCAAACCAGTTTCTTCTTGCCCTGTGAACATCTAATCACCTCCCTGCCAAATGTCATCGGTTGTTCTCAAAACTTGTTGGTATGGCCTTCATCCCCCTCACCATTCCAGACCCAGTGTCTGCCATCTCTTATTTTCTAACAAGCTCTACGTTTTTGCTTCTATAAACTATCTCTAACTATTCCCTTTCACCCCCCTTATTCTCAGTCACTGTGAAGCCTTCTTTCTTTTTTACTTTCAGTTTTGGAGCCCTTCTCACCTTTCAAGTATTCTTGCATGTAAAAATATTTTCTTTGTTGTGTATGATGAAATATAAAGAATGGCATACGCACACACACACACACACACATACACACACACATATATATACACATACATTATATATATGAACATATATATATATATATATTTAAAAGAAGTGGGAGAAGAGTAAACAAAGACAACAATATTATTTTCTTCTTTGTGTATTTACATACACAGGTACGCTTGTATAGACTTTGGCATACACTGAAATAATCATGCCTACATTGAGAAATTCCATGAATTGTTAATTAAACATCAATATCTAATGTGATTATGTATATTTGTTCTATTGACATAATGATATTAATTATTGATTATTATTTCTGTGTTTTGTGAAGACATAATATCAAGATGAGAATATTCCTTTATTTTCCTTTTTGCTTTTCTTACATTGGAGAACTAACTATGTCAGTCACTGGTGAAATCTGGGGTTCAGGAAATTCAATTTCATCTAGCTTTTCAAAAGCTATTTAATTTACATAGTGCAGATATTAGATTTAAAGAAAATGTACTTTACCATTTGCTAATCTATAGCTGTTGTGATTTAACCTGGCAGGTGACAACACAGTCTTTCATTCACTCACTCTTTCCTAGTGGTATGCTGGAGGGAATAAAAAGGAAAAAAAAAAAAAGTATTACACATGAGTTGAGATTAAACTATTTACTAAAATAGATAAAAGGAAAATGATAATAACAGTGATAGTATACATAACAGACCCCATCCTTCTGCATTACTCCCTAAGTTTACCCAGGTGCTTGAGCAAAAGCAATTCCATGAATAGGTTTACCTATGCTTGAGAAACATGTTCTTTCCGTGCATGACTGAGATTATTTCCCTTCTATAGTATGCAGGAAGTTTAATTGGGCGGGACCGCCCAACTCACAGACCCTCAGGTGTTGACTAAACAGTTAGCTCTTGCTCAATTTGTCTCAGTGTTTGAATGTCCCAGTACACATTACCCTCAATGTAGTCTTTAACAGCCTATTGTACCGTTCAATTTTTCCAGAATCTGGTGCGTGATAGCGGTTGTGATATATCCACTCAATGCCATGCTCTTTGGCTCATATGTGAGATTGTTTTTGAAATGAGTCTGTCTCACATAATTCTTTCTAGGGTGCTGCATCATTATACGATTTGCTTTTCACGGACCTTGCACAATATCATCCATGGACAAGCCCATTCCTCGATTCTGAGCCCACCTATATTTTGCATCTCTTCCTTGATGGCCCGAAGTGTCATAGGCTCAAAACTAGAAATAATTCACCCTATTGTTGTCAGTCCGAATCTATCTGAGCTATTTCAATCTTGGTGTTCCAATACAACTGCTGGTCATTCTAATGTTCTGCAGTGGCACAGCTCTTGGGTAAATGAACATCTACGTGATATACTTTTAAAATCATATTCTCTATCGGGGAGCAACATCTTTCCACAGTGCAGTGGTACAGATATGTTTGCCTCTGCTCAGTTAGCTTCTGTGCTTTCATTGCTGTAACCACCCTCATAGGGTATTTTCTACCATCCAGGAGTCAGTGCAAAGGTAGAACACTAGCTACTTCTCTTTTTCAGCAATCTCTAAAGCCAAAGGGATTGGTCTTCACTTCTGCAAATTGGCCATTATTTCTTTTTCAGTAGGAATTTAAGAGGCTTCAAATCCTCTGTATCTTTGACCAAAACTCTACAGGTTGACCTCAAGTTTCCCCTGATGCTTTCTGCCAGAGGCTTCAAGTAGGGCCGTTTTTCTTGGCTAGAGTGTGGTGCATGTTTTTTACATTTTGTACTGTCCAAACTGGCCAGCGGGCTACTGCATGAACTGACGCTTTTAAAATTTGTTGTGGTTTGTTGTTGCTCAGGGCATCATGTGAAATTTTTCCTCTGCTGGGTCGCTTCATAGGGAAAGTTTACTATCAGACTGTAATCCAGAATAAACATTCTCCACAAACATACAATGCCTAGGAAAGTTTATTTCCTTTTTGTAGTTGGTAAGGGTATAGAAGTTATTTTATTTATGACATTCACGGCAATCTGACAATGTTCATCTTGCCATTTTATTCCTAATAACTGGATCTCCTGTGCATATCCTTTGACCTTACTTTGCTTTATGGCAGAACCATCTTTTAGAAGGATTTGAATTATTTTCTTCCTTTTCTCAAAAACTGCCTCTTCTGTGTTGCTGCACACAATAATGTAACCAATGTATTGCAGGTTTTGGGGAGCTTCCCCTATTTTCATTGCAGTCTGGATCAGCCAATGACAAATAGTAAGGTGGTGTTCCCACCCCTGGGGCAGCCGATTCCAAGCGCACTGGATTTCCAAGTGAAAGTAAACTGTGTTCTGCATTCTACTGACAAAAGGACAGAGAAGAATATATTGGTGATATCACTTGTGTCATACCTCTTGGCTGTCCTTGACTCCACTTATTATTGAAGTTCTGGCATATTAGGCACATCAATGTTAAATGGCAGACTTCATTCAGGCTGCAGTAGTCTACTGTTAGCCTCTACTCTCCACTGGACTTTCGCATCAATCATACAGAACTATTGAAGTGTGAGTGAGTCTTGCTGATCACTTCTTGGTTCTTCAGCTGATGAATTAGGGAAATTCCAGTTGATGTGATATTGCTGCCAGTGTGCCTTTGTTGTACCTATCAGCACCTGCTGTTCTACTCTTAGCAACCTCACGACCTGAGAGACCAGGCAAGGTAGACAGCAGCTTCCTAATGTCCTACATCTCCAAGGCAGCAATATCCAAAGCTAGCCAGTACCCTTTGGGGCCCTTAAAGCACCCTTTCCTAAAATAATCTATACCAAGGATGCATGGAGCCTCTGGATTAATTGCAATGGTTTGCTTTTTACCACTCATTTCCGGTTAGGCTCACTTTGGCCTCCAATAAGGTTAGCTCTTGGGATTTCCATGTCAATCCAGAAATACAGATACTTTTACCTCTTTAGAACTTGAAGGAATTAGAGTACATTGTTCACTGGTGTCAGCTAGAGCCTTGTATTTTAGTGGTTCTAACCTGCTAGGCTATCAAATCCACACAGTCCAATGAACTCTTTCCACTACCTGGCTGGAGGTAGAACCCCTCTAATTCTGGTTATTGTATTTATTACTCATCTCTCACATATGAGAACCAGAAGACTCGTTGTCTCAACCACAGAAATAAGATCAGATCATCTTCTCTGTCTGGAGAACTGTCTGCTGTAAACTAGAGCCACTCTCCTGGAAAAACCTTCTTGTGATTGTTTACTCTTGCAGCTGTCATTCCCTTGTGCTTGTGGGACCGAGGCTGGTTTTCCATTCTACTTCCTCATATCCTCTCCATGGTCACACAGGTTAAACCACAGGATGATATGTGGTGTGTGCCAACTATATTCTCTCTCTCTCTCAAACAGGAGAACACTTACTTCTAATGTATAAAATACTGGCTTGTACAGGTAAAGGAACCACTGAACCTATCTCTTCTTCTTTGAGCCACTGAAACTGTTCTTCCAACAGTTGAGACACAGGCCTTCACAGAGACTATCTTCATACTGTTACAGTAGGCTAGCCACTTCATCCACTGTTGGGTTCATTGCAGGAGATGAAACAGCCACTGGGCCTGTCACTGGGGTTGGAACAACCACGGAACTCAAGGAAATGGCTGGAGGAACCACAAGATTTGTCAAATGTTTGGAGCAACTACAAGAGTTGGAGGAACCACGGGGCTTGTTGCAGAAATTGGAGTAACTGCAGGACCTGTCACAGAAATTGGAGAAGCACGGGGCTCATTGCAGGGACTGGAGTGACCACAGGACTGTTGGTCAAGGCATAGTGCACCTCCGTCATAAGAAATTTTTTCTTTTTCTCATCTTGTAACACCCACAAGACTCATAGCAGGAGCAATCTCAGGTCTCATCGCAAAGGTTGGAGTGACAGCTGGGTCTGTGAAAATGCTCAGTGCAATGCAGGACCTGTTGCAGGAATTGGAGTTGCTGCAGGGACTGTCACAGGAGTTGGAGGGTCTGTTGAATTGTCCATTACCAGAATACCAGATCCACTGATATTCTCTTCCCCTTGAGGATGATGATCAGTGTTGAACAGAGCTCGATAGGCAGAGTCCAGGCCCCAGCATGTTGCAGTGATTTGCGCCTCTTTAGGATTAGCAGGGCAACAGCAGTCCTTTTTTCAAATTTTCTAGTAGTTTTTCCAGATTCTGAAGTTCTACAAAGGTGAAGTTCCAAACCATTGGGGGTGCTCACTGCTTTAGGCACCTGCCCATACCATCCCAAACTGTCTGCCAAACCTGAAATTACCCAGCTTTGGGATGGATATTCTTAAGTAATTGTTTAATCTTAAACAAAATTTGAAAAAACACATTCATGACATAGCAAGAGGACCATGCTGGTTTGAACATTCTGTAGATATTCAAAGCTCTCAAGAACTATTGTAACATGCCTAGGGAAAGAAGGAAAAGTGAGAGAGAAAAGGAGGCTGAGGAATTGTGTTCTCCACTATCTCCTCCGTAGTCGAGCTCCCTGAGGAGAGAAAGCAGAGCGTAATTACTAATTGAATCAACAATATACCTTCCAAAACCCAAAGATGGCTACAATGCTGAATACGCACAAAATATTAGTTTCTCTGTTGCCAGTTTTATCATGATATATGCCAAGACTACACAGCATAACAAAATAGAAAACTTAATCCAATGCACAGATTGAAAAAAAAAAAAAAAAAAAAAAAGAAAAGAAAAAAGCAGAAGGGAAAATAAGCATCAAGAAAAGTGCTACACACTATTATCTCATCCCTTCATGCCCCACGTTGTGCACCACAATGAGTGTTGTTTTAAAACTCAGCACATGACTCAGCAGTTCACTCACTCCCCCCTTCCCAAGGGGGATGGGGGAGAGAAACAAAGAGAATAAAGGAGAATTCATGGGTTGAGAAAACTATTAACTAAGACAGAGAAAAGGAAAAGAATAATGGTTACAGCTCTCTATATATACATAGAATCATCATAGAATAATAGAATCCCTAGAGTTAGAAGGGACCTCCTAAGAGCCACCTAGACCAGCTCCCTTGCAATGAACAGGGACACCACAGCTAGATCATGTTACCCAGGGCCTTATCCACATACGTGAATATATATATGAATGTGTAGAACAAATGACACACAAGCAGTCACTCACTGCTCACTGATCAATGCCCAGCCAGGACCCCGAGCAGCAGAAGAAAGAGAAATGAACTCCCACCACCTTCAAAACTCTCCTTCTGCATGGCGTAATTCGATCAGTTTAAGTCATAGCCTGATTCTGTCCCCTTCCAGCTCCCTTGCTGAGGAACTGGAATGGCTGTGGCACTGTTTAAAAACGAATATAAACATTGGTATGATCAACATTGTTCTTCTCCTAGAACCAGACATCATCATACCAGAAATTCTGAAGAAAACAATTCAATCACAGCTGAAACAGAGACAGTAAGTTAGATATTAATTTGGAAAACAGGCAAAAAATATCCATATTCAAATCCACATCAAAGAGTTGGAACACCTCTCCTGTGAAGAAAGGTTAGGGAAGATGGTATTGTTCAATGTGGAGAAAAGAAGGTCCCAGGAAGAACTAACTCTGTCTTTTCAGTACTTAAAAGGAGCTTATAATCAGGATGGAGACTGGCATTTTACATGGTCTAATAGTGATAGTATAAGGGAGAATGGTTTTAAACTAAAAGAACAGAGAATTACATTTGATGTTAAAAGGAAATTCTTTACTCAGATGGTTGTGAGGTGACAGGAATAAGGAGCCCAGGGAATTTGTGAATACCCTATCCGTGGACCAGATTGAAAGAGGCTCCAGGCAGCCTGATCTAATGGAGGCCAACCCTGCCCATGACATAAGAGCCAGGGCTGAATGATCTTTAAGGTCCCATCCAATCCAAGCCATTCTATGATTTTCTGATCCTTTATGACACATTAGTATTGGATTATGTTCTCAGATCAAGCGTTAAGATATGAATATCTGGTACTATCTGCAGCTATCTGGAAAAAAATTTTTTTCTTCTAAATCATCTTTTAAAGTAATAAGTGTTGCAATCTGTCTGATTTCTATGTGTCTAAATTAATGAGAATAACTTGCTTTTCTATGCCAAATTATTTTAGAAAAAATGTAGTCATAAGCATCAAGGCGTGCTGTGAAAACTTCTGCTGGTGACTTGATCACCTTGTCAGGCAGCCCATTCTAGTACCTGATCACTCTGTTGAAGAAGAAATATTTCCTAATGTGCAACCTGAACTCAGGTTGGAACAACTTGAAGCCATTCCTTATAGTCCTATTGCTACTTACAAGGGAGAAGTGGCTGACCCCCACCCCAATACAGCCTCCTTTCAGGTCACTGTAGAGAGCAATAATGTCTACTGTGGGTGTCCTCTTCTCCAGACTAACAATGAGATAGAAATATTTTTACACTAGAGGCTGTCATAAGTGTTTAGTGAAAATTTGTTCTTGGTGAGTAGAAGATTATAATGATCCCACCTTGTATCTGAGCTTCCTTTTGTGGGTGTACAAGTTCATTGGGATTCCCATTCTTTTAATGGAATTAGGCAGTTCTGTGGCTAAGTAGACTGCTCTGTCTGAAGTTTTGGGAGGCGTTACACTAATGTGACTCCTTGGGTCCCTTCAAATACAGACAAGAAAACAGGCTTTTATGAAACAACCTGTTCTGTGGGGTCTTGTAATGTTTCCCTTTGAAATGAAATGAAGAAGGCTGTGGACTGTATTTTCAATTTCAATTTTGAATTAAAAGTTTAATTAAACAGAAATGCTCACCTATTAGTATCTTTTCTTTTCTGGCTTCCACATTCAGTTTTTCAAATATTTTCAACATTTATCTATACTGGACCATAAACAAATGCATATTCTGAGGCTGTTTCTAGAAACCAGTACTATAACTTCAGCAGAATTTTTTTTCTGTGTGTATGAAATAGCAAAAAAATACATATTTTCTTGCTAACTTCATATTTAAAAATGCAACTTATATTCTGCTTCTTTGCTAGCTAAAAAAGAATAATTAACACCCTCGTATTACATTTTATGATAAATTCATTTATTTTTCCTTAGTCTAGTGATAAAAAATAATATTTTTTTTAATATTTAAATTTTATTAGGCTCCAGTATTATAAATTTGGAGCAGTCCTGCTGGGAGTGGCCTGAATTTGGTCATTTCTCAGAATGAATTCATTATTTCAGTGTTGAATTTGTAGATTATGAATTTATTTGCATTCATTAGATATAAATAATACTAATACCAAGACTAATACCAAGACTAATTCTAGTACATATAAAGTCAATGTGCCAGTATTAGCAGAAATATTTCCCTCCCAGATTTGATTCATGCAAGTCTGTTGTGCTTCTTAACAAAGTCTGATGTTGATCTGCATATTTGTATACTAGCCCATATTAATGGGCTGCCCAGGGAGGTGGTGGAGACACCGACTCTGAAGATGTTCAAGGAACGTTTGGATTTTGTGTTGGACATTTAATTTAGTGAGTTAAACTCATAGTTTAGTGAGTACTATCGGTGATAAGTGGATGTTGGGCTGGATGATCTTGAAGGTCTTTTCCAACCTTGGTGATTCTGTGATTCTGTAATATTCAGATGAGCTTTGCAATGTTTTCAGGTCTGAGATTGAGGGTAAAGAGTTAGTGAGAGCAGTCAACCATTTTCAAATTATAGTTTGTATGACTATTAAAAGTTTGAAGGAATGTAGGACTATGTGATTTTGATTATTATAAGAATAGTGTCATGGTTTTATGATTATTGGTTATCGGTATTCCACATCATAACATCATGTAGGGCACTGGGAGTTTAACTGCTAATGCTCAAATTTTGGGTACCTGTATGGAACAGAAGAACTACATTCCTCAGGGGGCTTTGCGGTCAGAGAGGAGATATAACTCCTGGCAAGGACGCCTGATCTGCTTTTCTTCGTCCACTCTTCTTTGTCTCCCTGTTGCTCAACTGGACTGCGCATCTCACCTCAGCGTTGTGGTGAGGCCTATCCACCTTTCGGACATTCTCATTATATTTGATTTATTATCTTCAATTTTAATTATATTGTATTACGGTGTGTTATCTTGCATTCCGATACTATGTTTAGTAAATTAGTTTGTTTCTCCTCAGATCGTTGCTGCTGTTTTTAATTATTTTTTTGGGTCCCCTGTTCCCTTTTTCCGAAGGCGTGGATTACGTGAAATCCATCTGCCCCGCTAGTCACGGAACGGGGCTGAACCAGCCCGTAGACGGTTGACAAATAGTTTGGGAAAGGGAAGGTATTCATGGAGTTTATGGAATTTCTAAGGTAGTAGTGGGTATGTCTGAGGAATCAGCATCCAAATGGCTGTCCAAATTTTGCAGTCAAATCCTTGCAATGAAAGAGCTGTGTTACTTTGATTGCTCATTCTCCATCTTTGTGCAAGAAAACATTATAAAACATTTTACTCGTGTTGTAGTGTCTAATATCAGAAACAGAAGCAGAATTGTAGGGGCTGGAAGGGACCTCCAGAGAGCATCAAATCCAACTCCAACCCCCCCTGCAAAGCAGGCACACTAACAGGTAGGCATCCAGAAGGATCTTGAATATTTCCAGAGAAGGAGAACCCACAGCCTCCCTGGACATCCTGTTCCAGTTCTTTGTCACAGTTACCACAAAGACTTTCCTTTGCATGCCTTCCTATGCTCAGGTTTATGGCCATTTCCCCTTGCCCTGTCCCCACAGACCACTGAAAAGATGTTGGCCATGTCTCCTTGACACCCACAGTTAAGATATTTAAAAACATTCATAAGATCACCCCTGATTCTTCTTTTTTCAAGGATGAATAGACCCAAGTCACACAGCCTTTCCTCACAGGAGAGATGCTCCAGGCCCTTTCATGTTGCATGTCCCTAATCATCTGTGTAGACGTCTACCAGACTTTCTCCCTGCCTTTATTTTTGCAAGACCTGACCAGGACAGAGTAGAGGGGAAGGATCATCTCCCTTGATCTGCTGGCCATGTTCCTTTTAATATACCCTAGGATGCCATTGGTCTTCTTAGCCACCAGGGCACACTGCTGGCTCATGGCTAACCTGTAATCCACCAGGACCTCCAGGTCCTTCTCCACAGAGCTCCTCTCCATCAGGTCGTGTCCCAACCTGTACTGATACTTGTAGTTATTCCTTCCCAGGTAAAAGACTCTACACCTGCTTTTGTTAAACCTCAGCTGGTTTATTGCTGCCTAGCTTTCCAGTCTATGCAGCTCTTGCTTCTGGTGTGTCAGCCAGTCCTCCTAACTTTGTATATCAGCAAACTTGCTGAGGATGGACACTATCCCCTCATCAAAGGTCACTCATGAAGATTTTGAACAAGACCAGGCCCAGCACCAACCCCTGGGGAACACAGGTCTCCAACCAGACTACCCCCCAGTCTCAACACTCTGAGCTCAGCCAGTCAGCCAGTTCTCACCACCATCCACTCATCTATCCCACACTTTCTCAGCTTCATTAACAGGATGTCATGGGAGGCAGTATCAGAAGCCTTGCTGCAGTCATGCAGCCTTGCAGCAGACAACTACTGCTCTCCTCCCATCTACCCAGCTGGCGATGCCATCATAGAAGGCTACGAAGCTGGTCAAGCACAATTTTCCCTTGGTGAATCCTTGCTGACTATTCCTGATGACGTTCTTCTCTTCCAATTGTTTGGAGATGGCATCTAGAACCAGCTGTTCCATCACTTTTCCAGGGACAGAGGTGAGACTGACTTGCCTGTAGTTTTCTGGATCCTCCTTTGCCCTTTCAAATCCCGGTGAACTGTTTCCTACAGTCTT